>JAFIRS010003509.1:0-129932 GCA_018342105.1 Gonioctena quinquepunctata
ACGACAAATCAACATAGTCAACCAACAGAAGCCAGCCGCTCATTTGTGATTTCGGTCAGCAGACCCTGAATTCCAGGGCAACAACCAACGTCACCACGGAGGCTGCTATAGAGTCCTGCGTGACATCTGAGTCCAGGAATATAAATATGAAAGAGAGTAATATCGAGGGGACTGTTAAAAACAAAATGGAAGGAATTTAATGGACATAGCCCTCAGAGAAAAGTGCTAACCGTAGACACGTGTTTCGGGCTTTTGGCCCCCATCAGTGCGGTGGAGAAGTGCAAGGATGAACAACACTTGGTAGAAAACGACAAATCAACGGAGTCAACAAACAGAAGCCAGCCGCTCATTTGTGATTTCGGTCAGAAGACACTGAATTCCAGAACAACAACCAACGTCACCACGGAGGCAGCTATAGCTACCTGCGTGACATCCGAGTCCAGGAATATAAATATGAAAGAAAGTAATATCGAGGGGATTGTTGAAAACAGAATGGAAGGAATTTAATTGACATAGCCCTCAGAGAAAAGTGCTAACCGTAGACACGTGTTCCGGGCTTTCGGCTCTCATCAGTGCGGTGGAGAAGTGTGAGGATGAACAACACTTGGTAGAAAACGACAAATCAACGGAGTCAACAAACAGAAGCCAGCCGCTCATTTGTGATTTCGGTCAGCAGACCCTGAATCCCAGGGCAACTACCAACGTCACCACGGAGGCAGCTATAGCTACCTGCGTGACATCCGAGTCCAGGAATATAAATATGAAAGAGACTTATATCGAGGGGACTGTTAAAAACAAAATGGAAGGAATTCAATGGACATAGCCCTCAGAGAAAAGTGCTAACCGTAGACACGTGTTTCGGGCTTTTGGCCCTCATCAGTACGGTGGAGAAGTGCAAGGATGAACAACACTTGGTAGAAAACGACAAATCAACGGAGTCAACAAACAGAAGCCAGTTGCTCATTTGTGATTTCGGTCAGCAGACCCTGAATCCCAGGGCAACAACCAACGTCACCACGGAGGCAGCTATAGGTACCTGCGTGACATCCGAGTCCAGGAATATAAATATGAAAGAGAGTTATATCGAGGGGACTGTTAAAAACAAAATGGGAGGAATTCAATGGACATAGCCCTCAGAGAAGAGTGCTAACCGTAGACACGTGTTTCGGGCTTTCGGCCCTCATCAGTACGGTGGAGAAGTGCAAGGATGAACAACACTTGGTAGAAAACGACAAAACAACGGAGTCAACAAACAGAAGCCAGCCGCTCATTTGTGATTGCGGTCAGCAGACCCTGAATTCCAGGGCAACAACCAACGTCACCACGGAGGCAGCTATAGCTACCTGCGTGACATACGAGTCCAGGAATATAAATATGAAAGAGAGTAATATCGAGGGGACTGTTTGAAACAAAATGGAAGAAATTTGATGAACATAGCCCTCAGAGAAAAAAGCTAACCGAAGACACGTGTTTCGAGCTTTCGGCCCTCATCAGTACGGTGGAGAAATGCAAGGATGAACAACACTTGGTAGAAAACGACAAATCAACGGAGTCAACAAACAGAAGCCAGCCGCTCATTTGTGATTTCGGTCAGCAGACCCTGAATTCCAGGGCAACAACCAACGTCACCACGGAGGCAGCTATAGCTACCTGCGTGACATCCGAGTGCAGGAATATAAATATGAAAGAGAGTAATATCGAGGGGACTGTTAAAAACAAAATGGAAGGATTCAATGGACATAGCCCTCAGAGAAAAGTGCTAAGTAGACACGTGTTTCGGGCTTTCGGCCCTCATCAGTACGGTGGAACAGTGCAAGTTTGAACAACACTTGGTAGAAAACGATAAATCAACGGAGTCAACAAACAGAAGCCAGCCGCTCATTTGTGATTTCGGTCAGCAGACCCTAAATTCCAGGGCAACAACCAACGTCACCACGGAGACAGCTACAGCTACCTGCATGACATCCGAGTCCACGAATATAAATATGAAAGAGAGTAATAGCGAGGGGACTGTTAAAAACAAAATGGAAGGAATTCAATGGACATAGCCCTCAGAGAAAAGTGCTAACCGTAGACAAGTGTTTCGGGCTTTCGGCCCCTCATCAGTACGGTGGGGAAGTGCAAGGATGAACAACACTTGGTAGAAAACGACAAATCAACGGAGCAACAAACAGAAGCCAGCCGCTCATTTGTCGTTTTCCACCAAGTGTCGTTCATCCTTGCACTTCTCCACCGTACTGATGAGAAAGCCAGCAGTGTCTACGGTAGCCTTCTGAGCTATCCATTAATTCCTTCCATTTGTTTAACAGTCCCTCGATATTACCCTCTTCCATATTAATATTCCTGGACTCGGATGTCACACAGGACTATACTGACCTCCGTGGTGACTGTTGCCTAGAATCAGGGTCTGCTGACCGAAATCACAAATGACGGCTCTTTGCTTTGACCGATTTGTCGTTTTCTACCAAGTGTTGTTCATCCTTGCACTTCTCACCGAGCTGATGAGGCCGAAAGCCGAAACACTGTCTACGTCAGACTTTTCTCTGAGGGCTATGTCATTGAATTCCTTCCATTGCTTTAACAGTCTCCTCGATATTACTCTCTTCATATTTATATCCCTGACTCGGATATCACGAGTTAGCTATAGCTGCCTCCGTGACGTTGGTTCCCTGAATTCGGGTCTGCTGACGAAATCACAAATACGGCACTGTTTGTTGACTCCGTATATGTCGTTTCTACCAATGTGTTCATCCTGCACTCTCACCGTACTGATGACCGAAGCCAAACACGTGTCTACTTAGCACTTCTCTGAGGGCTATGTCCATCAAATTCCTTCCATTTTGTTTTCAACAGTCCCCTGACATTACTCTGCTTCATAGCTTGAGTATCAATTCCTTTTGTTTTAACTCATAAAATATATATATATATATATATATATATATATATATATATTCATGTTAATCGTGGCTTCCAACATTGAGTAATATAGCTCCATAATGAAGAAAGTTTATAGTTCTTCGATTGTTCATTAACATATGCTAACAAAGTATCTGTTGAAATATATAATACAAAAGTTGTAAGTTCCTTAAGATATATTATCTCACCCTGTACATAAAAACAATAGTTGATAGTAGTTATTATAAATTCAAGATTGCCATCGTATTTTTATCTTTCGTCTCCAACTATTGAAATATAAATTATTTTTCCATTGCCCGAAATCCAATAGGTTATGGGCCAAAATACGTGGGCATAAATGGTTCACTATTTCAATTAAGGTGAAAAAATATACAATTCATTACAAAATTGGTGTTTAGAAGAGAGGCTTGGCTCATATCATTCCTAACGAAGCTACACCAGTTACTACTACTGTAGAAGGGTCATCAAATTATTTGCCATACTTCGAGAAATTACGAGGAGGTGAAAATTATAATGATTGGTCTTCTGCTATGAGTATGTTCCTGAAACATGAAGTTCTGTGGTAGAGCATTGTTGGATATCCTGAAGATGATACAACAACTGCTTCGGTTAGAACAAGACAGGACCAGGAAGTATTAACTAAATTATGTCTTATGGTCCAATCGAACTGATATTCTCATCTCACATCAACAAATACAGCCAAAGAAGCTTGGACGAAGTTACAATCAGCTTACGAAGATGAAGGGCTGAATAGGCAGATAACATTGCTCAGATCCATCAAGCTCGAAAATTTCCATAAAATGAAAGATTATGTAACTGAATTCATGAATGCTTTCCAAAAATTGAATTCAACTGGAAAACCTGTCGATGATGAACTTCTTGGCGCCATGATGCTTCGAGGACTCCTTGAGAGTTTTGAACCGATGGTGATGGCTATTGAACATTCAGGTGTGCTCATTACAAGTGACTTCATCAAATTGGAGCTACTTCAAGACACCGAATGAAATAATGAACGATATTCTTCAAAGCAAGCATTGTATTCCAAACATTACAATGTGAAAGTACCTGAAAATAGAAATCCATGGTGTTGGAATTGTCGTTCTAGAGGTCATAACAAGCAAAACTGTACCAAGAAAATATCTCAACCCGAATCTCCTCCCAGTTCCTCTTATAAGAAGCCTGAGAAGAAACAGGATGAATATCTCAAGGATAAAGTTCTGCTCACTGCATTAGGATGCCAGACGAACCAACAGAGCTGGTACATAGATTCTGGAGCATCTACGCACATGACCTACCACAAAAAATGGCTAGTCAATTATACAAACCAATCAAATAATGGTTTGGAAGTGTTTGTTGCTAATAATCAGACTTTATACAGGAATTATTTCTGGGGTACATATGTTCCACACCTTGCTCCCAATCTCTTATCATTGAGTTTCCAGGTGTAACAGTTTCTATCCTATTATCGATCATTGCTTCTTTCTCTGCAGTTCTCTTTGACCCATCACTCTTGAATCAGACCCCACAGTTCCAACCAGGGCTTTCTTCATCTATCTTAATTTTTTCAAATTTCAGTTTCTTCATAATGAGCCTTCCTTTGATTCCACCAATCTTTTTTTTGCTTCCAGCTCAATTTCTAGTTTATTTCTTTCGTTAATGCTTGCTAGCGACGTCCTGGATTTCGTAGATTTCGAACGTGTCATGGAATGGTTCGCGGCAAAAGTTACTCTTTTGCTGGTACCTGCTACTGTCACCTCTTGTGTTCCTGTCACGCCATGTTTTTCATTGATCATTATGAATTGATTCTTCAGCGGCTTTCGCTTGTCTAGCACTCAGCCTCGTTGTTGGTCCCCTTGGTGGATAACCGTTATCGGATTTTCTTGTCTTTGTCGACATGTCTTGAATTCAAATCATTCCGCCCGATAGGACCAATATTGCATCTGCAATATGCACCCTTGAATGTTTTCAAGAGTTTATTCGCTATTTTCATTAATTCAAAGTCGTTTTCTTTGGAATACTTTGACAACACAATTTCAGTCGGATAGAGAACTTTTATTCTGTCTGTCATCTCAATAACAAAATACCATATAAAACAAAAAGTATCATTAACATTATAACACATATTCAACAGAGGTATACAAGAAGGAGTGTGGCCTACGACGATGAAAAATTCAGTGGTAGTAGCAATCCACAAAAAAAGGAGACAAAACTGATACTAATAACCATATCACTCATTGCACACCTGGCCACGATATTTGAAAGAAGCATTGAGAAATGCCTAGACTCCTATACTAAAAAATACAAAATCATCTCCGATAACCAATTCGGCTTCGAAGAAGGAACTTCTACCCAAAATGCCAATATCTGAGTATTTTCCTCGATTTTCCTTACTTCTGTCACTGTCACTGGAGGATATCGGTATAAGGGAAAACAAACTGAAACAATCCCAGAGTTGTATTTTGGAAAAATAGCAGACTGTAAGAGTCAATGGTATTGAAGAGCGACGTATCAACCATTAAGTATGGAGTTTCGTAAGGCAAGGTGCTGGAACCAAAAATATTTATTTCTTTCAATTATACTCATACATTGAGATCTCAACTGATATATGAAATTTAAAACTTTGGTCCTCTTCTTAAAGGGGGGTGTGGGGAGAGAGGGCAAGGGATTGTGGCTCCTAGTTGAGGGACTTTTGAATGCCCTCTTGCACTCCCGAGGGGGCGGAGGGGCAGCCCCTGTTGATGTTATCAGGTGAGCTCATTCGCGACATACCAGTAAGTCTTTTTTCTGAAAGCTCAGGTTACAGGCGCCTCCTGCATTTGCTTATGCGCCTTTAGGCATTTATATTAGATTACGATAATTATTCACGTTTTGATTTCTCTCGTATCTTTTGTTTGGTGCGATGTGCTGAAACCAATTCTCTCGAAACATATATGTGAACGATTAATTTTTTATTCAAAGTTCGAATGATATTTTCGCATTCGCAGATTATACCGCATGATCTGTTCAAGTAACTCATGGGATGATTTGGAATAAATAAAAGAGGATGACTTCGTTCATATAAACAGTTGGTTTGATCACAACATTTAGTATCAATGAAAAAACAACACCAACATTCCAAAGCTAAGACTTCCAACACCAAATGAAGTTTATTCAATTTCAGCTGAATTCGAATTAAAATACCTAGGCGTTCTGATTTATTTTCACTTGAAGTGGAATTCACATATGAATTTTATTATAGAAAAAATTGATTGTATATTATTCAGATTTCAGGTTACTGAAGAAGATCTAATTCATGGAACAATTGAAAATATTATATCACTCGCTGGAGGAAAGCCATATCCGATACGGCACTTGAAGCATCAAAATGAAATAAAAAAATATATTATTTCTCACAAGTACGAGACAAGACAAAAAGGCAACTACGTAATACCTTTCATGGAAAAAATACACGGGCAGAAGACCTATGAATTTGTTGCCCCAACTGTATAAATACATACTCAAGGAACTGGAAGAGATCATCAACATTCACGTCTTCAAAAAAAAGATTGAAATATTACATCATCGCAAACCCACGTAAATTTTTCACTGACTTACTCGAAAATAAATGAATTTCTCTCCTTCCCCCGCGAATTGTTGAAAGCTGAATAGTCAATATATATATATATATATATATATATATATATATATATATATATATATATATATATATATATATATCAGACTATGTGTGCTAGTTGGGTAGGCAGCATGCAGGAAGTATATTCTTGTAACACTTATTCCAATATTTCGACAAACTTTATTGTCATCATCAGGGAAAGCTACAACGTTGTTAAAATACAGTAAACAGTGACAAAACAGTGGATTATAAAAATACTTACAGTGTCTATGAGGTGATGTGCATTAGATGGTATAAAATAGACGTGTACATTACAAACATATTACAAAATAATTCGTGAAATGTCAATAGAAGCAATCATCACCATTCCTTAACAATTATTTCTAATTATGAAATTTCTGTTAGGAATTATATAAAAACGCTCGGACACGTCAACTAAATTTTCGAGGGGACATCGTTCGCGATGAAATTCACCCGAAATACATTCCATCCCTCGGAGCTGTGACCGCCACCCCTAAATTTTTTAATGGCAACATATGGCGAGTGATACCTCATTCGAAAGGTATTTTCCTTCTCGATATCAAACAACAAAAATAAATTAATTCGATCGATTCGTTTTCTAGATATAGGAACTTGAAGTGGGGAAATAACTTTTTATTCACTCAATCAATAAAAACAATACCTGATAAAGCAATTGTCGCAATAATTATTATTGTCAATGAACTAAATGTTCAAATTTTCTACCACCCATTTCCATACAAGTTCTGTTCAAAACAAGACCCCACATTTCGTAGCATTTCCGGCGTTATTCGACGGCATTCTTCAATAATTCTCCTTCGTAAATCTTTCAGAGATTCTGGTTCGGTTGCAAATATTTTGTTTTCCAAGTGCACCCACAGAAAAAAGTCGAGTGGGGTTGAATCTGGAGATCTGGCTGGCCACTTTAGAGCCTCTTCTTCCAATCCAACTTCCAGGAAACATTCTATCCAAAAACGCCCTAACAGGCTGTGCATGATGTGGAGGTGCCCCGTCTTATTGAAATATCAAGTGGTCTCCATGGTGTAACGATCGTCATTCTCAATGATGTCTACTAATTGTGGATAAACAAATTCATTCAATAATTCCAAATAAGTTTCTCCTGTCAGGTTACCGTCGAGAAATACTGGTCCAATCAAACGGTCCCCAAAAATACCGGCCCAGACATTGAGTTTTTGGGGAGTTTGAGTATGAACTTCGTGGAAAACATGTGGATTGGCATCTAACCAATAACGACGATCATGACGATTCACATTCGAATTCAAAAAGAATGTAGACACATGAAAAGCAGATGTTGGAAAGTAAATTATCATCAGCATCTATTCTCGTAGAAATAATTTCACAAAATTCCTGGGGCCTATCAAAATCATCTCCATTCAATTGGTGTACCAAATGTATTTTGTAGGGGTGGAATTTATGATGTTTCAGGATTCGGTGGATACAGGTTCTACTGATATTGAATGTCCTGATTATCTCATTTTTAAACCCGGGCTGACATACCTCCTTCTTTCCCTGTACCCTTCATACAAAACACAATTCAACAAGAAAATAACACGTTTATTTCAAATTGTATGACATAATATTTTAATATAATAGTGTGTCGGCTGATTAACACCTCCGCTCTGTGTTCTTTCGAAATTTATCGGGAAATCACTGCTTAACAAATTTGAAATTTATATCAAAGTGAACCTTAGGGAATAGTGATCAAAAGTTGTGTGTTCATGTCATTGTAATCATCAGGGTGAGTTACGAATAGTGCTAACTTTGATGTCATACTCATACACCCAGAGACACCAAAACGAAACACATAAAAAGTGGCTACTAAAGAACTCATATAAAAAGGGAACTGATAGCGCCAGAATAATAATAAACTCTGGGAGTGTATACTGACACAGCAGTTGCCTTCAATTATTTCGACTTGCCTAGCACACAGAGGACATGTCAAAAACCATTGATGACCTTTTCGAATTAATAGTGAAAAGCAACCAGGAAATAAAGAAAGAGATATCAGAGCTGAAAACCACCATCAGTGCTGATTTCGTGACACTCAGGACCAGAATTGAATGCTTGGAGGGCGAGAATGAAACTTTGAAACAGCGCCTCCTTGAAACTGAAAGAAGATCAAAAAAATTTAATATTATAATCCATGGATTAGCTGGTGAAGAAAACAACACTTCATCTGATCTGGTGAAATGCATCAATAAGGAATTGAGTATTGACTGTCATAACCACGACTTTCGCTTCATTACCAGGATAGGAAAAAATAATGGTGACAAACCAAGATCAATTATTGCAGAAGTAACTAACTTCACTTTGAAAACCCAAATACTCACCTCTTCTCGAAACAAGAACGCCAACCTGAAACAACTAGGTGTGCTGTTTTCTCAAGACTATGCCAAAGAAGATTATATGAAGCGTAAATGTATGTACGAACAACTTAAACTGGCTAAAGTCACTGACCCTAATGCCAAAATTGTCAATAATAAATTATTGATCGATGGTACATCTTACTCCTATGAACAATTACTCAAAGAAGACAAGCATACTGAAAAAACAGAAGAGCGAAAGAGGAAGTTGGAAAATTCTCCTGTCAGCAGCTTCCTTGAAAATCCAAGAACAAGACTCCGTTCTCAATCCATACGTCCAACTTAACTTGTACTTGCAGGTACCTCTTACTCATGTATTTACTTTTTTGTTGCTTTTTCCTGTTCTCAATTTATTTTTTATTTTTTATTGTGATCTCAATGTTATCGTACTTACATTAAATGCTTACTAGTATGAAAATCAAGATTTGTCATATCAACTCGCGATCGCTAGTAGCACATTTTCAGCAATTTAAAGATTGTGTCTATCTGAAGTTTGATATAATACTGGTCACTGAATCATGGCTCTCTGCAGAAATACCAGACGACCTGATTGCACTTAATGGGTATTTATTGTATAGAAGAGATCGTCTGATAGGGAGAGGTGGCGGTGTGGCAATATACTTGAAATCAAATTTAAAAGTAACTCCTGTGCGATTAGATCCTAGTAACACCGAACAATTATGGGTATCGTTCTCCGTAAAAAATGTCAAATACGCACTTGGTGTTCTCTACCGTCCACCCAAGCAAAATATAAACGAATTTATGAATGATTTTGAAAGCTCTTTGAGTATGATTGCTCCCAAATACGATCACCTATTATGTGCCGGGGACTTCAATATAGACATGTTGGATGTAGGAAGTAATGCTACTATACTTTTGAGCAATACCATATCAAGTTATGATCTCAAGAATTTAATACTTGAACCAACTAGACTCTGCCAAACCAGCGCCAAAGCCATCGATTTAATTTTATGCACTGAATCTATCCTTGCCAACAATGTACTGGTCAGTGACGCCTCTGACATTTCTGATCACTGCCTTGTATCCTGTTCGATCGGTACTGGCGACGTGTCCTCTGAAATCAATCTACGTACATTACGCGATTTCAAAAAATTTAATCATGACTCTTTTACAACTGATTTGATTCACACTGATTTCTCCCCAATCTACCACCTTGAAAATATTGACTCTAAAGTAGAATGCTTCAATAATACACTCATAGCCTTATTTGATTATCATGCACCTTTTAAAACTGTCAAAGTAACCAGGCCACCAGCACCTTGGATCACTGATACAATCAAATTGATGATGTCATTTCGAGATAAAGCACTGATTAAATATAAGCGTACCAAGCTAGAGCGTGATTGGAACTACTATAGAGATCTCAGGAACCTAACTAAACATGCAATAGTTCGCGAAAAAAGGGCGTATATCCAATTCAGAACTAGAAATTGTGGAAATGACAGTAAATCTCTATGGAAAGAACTCGACAAAATGAATATCCACTCTAAAAACAGAAACCTAACAATCCCAGCAAATTTGAAAAATGCTAAAGTTATAAATGACTATTTTACCAGCTCTTCACAGAGCGACTTACAACTAGAAGCTGATACTATCAACCACTACTCCAACAACAATCTGCCTGGTGCAGGACTATTTAGGTTCACACCTATCAGTGAAACTGACATCTATAAGCACCTTCTTTCTATAAAATCGCGAGCTATTGGTGCGGACTCTATAAGTGTGAATATGCTACTTCATGCTTGTCCATCTGTCTTAGAGCATCTCTGTCACATTTTTAACTACTGTATAAAAAAAAATACCTACCCATCTATTTGGAAACATGCTGTTGTCCTCCCTTTACCAAAAATCAGTAATCCCACTGAACTCAAATTTCTTAGACCTATTAGTATTTTATGTGTTTTGTCCAAAGTCTTTGAGAAGATCATACATGCACAAATGAAAATCTACTTAGAAGATTATAATCTCCTACCTCCGCACCAATCAGGATTCAGGACTCATCACAGTTGTAATACAGCACTTTTGAAGGTGACAGACGATATTCTCAAATATTTAGACGATAAAAAGTTGGTGTTACTTGTATTTCTAGACTATACTAAAGCATTCGATAGAATTAAACATGACCTATTACTAGCCATACTACACTATATTGGTTTCAGTGATTCTTCTGTTATGTTTTTCAAAAATTATCTATACTATCGTTATCAAACAGTCAAACTCGATAACCAACAGTCTGATTTCGTACACATCAAAAATGGGGTACCACAAGGATCAATTTTGGGCCCGTTGCTCTTCATTTTGTACACTATTGATTTACACAGAACTTTACATTATTCTAGTAGTCATTTTTATGCAGATGATGTTCAACTATATCTTCCTTTAACCGAAAGTAACTTAGCCCTCTCGGTTCAGCATATGAATGATGATCTGACTGCTATAGTCGACATGTCGAGCAAACTATGTCTCTATCAATCATTCAAAATCAAATGCCATACTGCTTAGCAGAAACAAAGACGTCCGAATCAGGTGTGTACCACATATCAACCTCCGAATCAATGACGAACTCATTCCAGTCATAGATACCGTTAAAAATCTAGGCTTATTTATGGACTATACTCTGAGGTACACGAAACATGTGAATACTATCATCAGAAGAGCATTTTGCAATCTGAAACTTATCTACTCTAACAGATCCTTTCTAGACAAAAAAAGTAAAATAATCTTATGCGAAGCCCTAGTCTTGTCTCACTTAAATCACGCAGATGTTGTCTTCGGCCCAGCCTTACTCAAATCGGATATAAACAGACTACAATTGGTACAAAATTCATGTGTCCGTCTTATCTGTGGTTTAAGGAAACGAAATAATATATCAACCCCTTTGAGCGAGCTGGGTTGGCTAAGTGTCCAAAAACGCATATATCTGCATTCATCTGTGCTGTATCATAAAATCATCCTCGAGAAGAAGCCACCATACTTATTTGAAAAAGTATCGTTCCGAACAGACGTCCACAATATTAATATAAGATTCAAGTCCAAATGACACCACCTTTGCATAAAACCTCTCTCTATCAGTCTTCATTTTCCTACATGATATCACGGCTATACAATAAGGTACCAGATGCTCTAAAAAATACTTCCATTGGACTCTTCAAGAAAAAAATGAAAAAACTTCTGTTGATGGATGATATACATTTATAAGTATTCCCGCTGTACATCTACACTTATAAATAAAATAATTATCCATGTTTAATATATCCCCATTCTACGTGTTCAGACATACTAACATATCATTACTTACATTGTTTTTTTTTTTAAGCCTTACACATTAATATTATATAGATATATTGCTAGATATTGTAATTTAGCTTTCATTATTTTTTTTTCTCTTTTCATTTCTATTTTCCATTAGTATATTAGTATAAAGGTTGAGTGTAAGAAAGTATTTACCCATCTAACACATGGGTAAACGCTAACTCTGCCCTTTGATAGTACTAGAATCACATTTCATGTATGATTTATGTCTCACTTACTATCAATAAAAACGATTATTATTATTATTATTATTATAAATATTGAAAGTTAGAGATGGTTACAACTTCTGAGCTCGCTGCATCAACTTGTTGCTGAACTTTTTTTTCGTTAACCATAATTTCTATAGAGACTTCTTTTGGCATTTCAAGTAAGCGATTATCTTTTTATATTATGCAATACCGTATTTTCATTGATTTGTATCGTGCTTTTGATCAGAGTATTTATCCCATAAACTAGAAGCTTTAATAACTTTCGCCTAAAACAAATAAAAAAAATTGAAACTGTCTACAAAACTGCAACCATATGAAAAAGCATACCTTTTCGTAAAAATAATCCAGTATTGAGTTTTCGTGAATTCCTCTGGATGTCTTGGTGTTTCTCCACTCGCAGAATATATTATAAATTTTTCGTACCTTTCCTCAGATTTTACTGGGAGTTAACTGGAAGAAGCTTCCTGGGCTGCATTGAAGAAGTCGTTTTCATCAGCCATCCCGATAATTATTTCAAAATTTTCTCTACAAAGCTGAGTTTATTTTGATGCTGTCAACCGTTGTCAATTACAAAAAACATCCTTCTCAGAAGTTACCAAGAAGTCAGACTACTACGTTTTTTTTAGATTTTTTCAGTAACTTTTATTATTTACAGATTTCGATATGAGATGCAGAATAAGTAGTTATTTACAAAATGCGAGAAAATAGTATACGCACCTCATCAGAAAAGTGATTTTACTTGACTCGATTCAAATTTACCATATTCGTCAAGTGAAATTCCACTATTCTGAACTTGATACGTACTATACTATTGTTCGTATGCATTGTATGCCCCTTTCTTGAGGGATTTTTTCGTTGATATTAGTTAGATGTCATTTGACAATAGTTTATTCCTCTTCGACACACATGACTCATTAATCTTTTTCGAATGGAATATAATAGAGAAGCTATTCTATTAAAAATGATATATATATATATATATATAACATATATATATATATAAATATATATAAACATATATATATATATATAAACATATATATATATATATATATATATATATATATATTGTAATGTAATTATAATTGTAAAAACAATAGTTGTTATGATATTAGCTTTTTGTTATGAAATATTGATAGATATTGTGATGTAATAATAATTGCTAGCTAACGTCACTGTTTTCTCCTCACGTTGCTGCCAATTGTTATACCTTTTCTTACCACGAATGAACTCAGTTGGTTCGCTTTTTGTCTCAGATAGCCGGTTCAGGCAATAGAGCCACTGCTTGATGTCAAATTCAATCTATTCAATTTTCACAAGTACGATTGCATATCATTGTGGAAAACAAACGAGACAATGCCGAAAAACAATTATTTCCTTTATTCAGGAAAACTTATATTAACCTGGCCTACGATAGATAACTTATACTATGGTCATTCTACAAATTTTCAAATACAATCATGAGAAACGGTGATGAATAAAAATTACACAACCTCACTTTTACTTTAAGAGTTGAAGTTCTTTAATAGTTCAATATCAAAGTGAAATAGAGTTCTTCTGGTATGATACGAGTTAATTTTGAGGTTATTCAGTTTGTGATGTGCACTAGAAAAGTTTATACCTGACACTGGAACTGTCGCTGTTACAATATGCACCATGAAATTGGATCCTCCTCAATGTACTGCGCTCAGGCTCTCCAATACCAGAAAGGAACCATACAAATCCAGAAATCAGCTTTGAAATAGTTTTATGTGGAGTACATGAAAGGTAATGTCGTTTGCTGCTATTTATTTTTATTGAAATTCTCCTGAAGTTGAGTTGATTGGGTTCTAATAGAGAAACTACCTTATATTGATGAAGTTTTTGCATTTTTCTTTCTCTAAAGTCCGAACGTGGCGTTCTTTTCAAATTTTTTTTCAATCTCCTTCTGGCTTCGTTTTCTGTCACCTGGATACCATTTCTCCCTGTTTCCATATCATTTGATTTTCAAATTCGCGCACTTTGTTGTCACATTTTCACTCTTTGGGGTTATTTGTCAAAACTTATTAACTAAAATATTTTTTCTTTTCTCACAAACTATGTACAATATTTATAGTCTCTGACACTTTTCCGTTCTTATTTTCTCACAATTTCAAATGTTACATCTGACCATACTGTTCCCTGATTGGCTATTGTCATCAAGAAGTTTGTTGTTCTCCCATTGGCTATTTTTGGTTAGGTACAATTTCATATACTGTATGTTTCAAGCTTATAATTTTGTTGATCATATTTTATTCAGGATGATTTTGTAAATCTAGACCTTTTTGTTATCTTCTGAACAATTATAGGTTGTAATGATCTTGACAATGTATGAAAATGATTGCATTATAGTATTTGTATATTTTTTATCTATCAATATCATACAGAGGCTTCATAAAAGAAATAGAATCTTAAAAATATGTAAAAACAATATCTCTTAAACTACTAACTAGTAAGTAATTATTATTTTTGTGGGTTTTTTATTGAAATTATTTCTTTTTTTTTTTTAATAAACTTCTGGTCTTTCATAACATAACAACATTCCTAAATTTATATTCAATACTTTTCTACTATTAGAAAATTTGAATACAATTTCTTCATTTACAGTTATTGAATCTACATTAACTTATACTATTTTTCTATTGAAAACTACCTATGCTGGATTTCCACCAGTTAACAAATTCTACAACGATAACTATTATTTACAACTACTAATATTAAGTTTTTATATTTGTAAACATTTTCAATATTGAAAATTCCTCTCAATTGCCTTGTCTGAGGATGTATTAACCTATAGCTATTTATATCATTCTCATTATCAACCTCATAGGGTCCTTCAAATGGCATTAAAAGTTTTGCACAAATACCAAGTCTTTTATTTGGTATTCTTAATGCTTTTATAATGACTAATTCTCCCTTCTTAAACTTTGTCCTTTTAGTTCCTCTTTTATTTTCCTTCTTTATATATTTATAAGCATTTCTTTTGATTCTAATATTTATTTTATATGTTATTTCTTGCATATCTCTTTCATTCATAATCCATTCTCTTTCAGGCATTCTTTCTGTCATAATGTTCAAACATTTTTAATGTTTTTCTAATTTTTCATCCCATGTTTATGATTTTGCTGGACGTCAATCTCAAATATTTTATTACCTCCTGTATATATCTTTCTGTTGGGTTTGATGATGGATGTCTAATACTAGTAAAATTTAATTGTATTCCCACACTCTGTGAAAAATTCTTCATTTGTTCATTAGTGAAATATGTAGCATTGTCTGAAATAATTTGTTCAGGTTTACCTATTTCTACTATGAATTTTGTTAAAAAATTCTTAACAGTTTCAAAATTAGTCCTTTTTGTAGAATATATTTTGATAAATTTTGAAAAATGATCCACCATTACAAATATATGTTAGTTGTTGTTGTACGTTGGTATCAAATTACTAACGAAATCTATTGATATTATTTGTAAAGGTTTTGTTGTAATAATACTTTTTGTTTCATTTTTATTAATTTCATTTTTATGTTTACTTAATTGACAAACTTGACATATGGCTATGATTTTTTTAGTTAATTCCAAATCTTGTGAACTTATATAATTTTCTCTAAATAATAACCAAACTTTTCTAATTCCTTTATGTATGTATTTCTAATGTATATATGTAATCACCTGTTCTGCCAATTTCTTTGTGATAACTTATAGTTCTTCACCATTTACTATTTTTATTGCCTAATTTGAATGTCAGAAAACAAACCTATATTATTTTTAGAAACATTTATCCCTATTTTTACCTGTATAGGAGTATGTGTTTTTCCCATCTCCATTCTCGTCAAGTGTCTGTGATGAAATTTTGTTTTCCTGGTATATGCCTAATTTCAAATTTATATTCTTGCAGTAATAATGCCCATCTATGTACCCTATTACTTGCATATTTGCAATTTACAATTGACATAAGTGCTTCATGATCAGTTTCAATATAGAATTTTGCTCCCAGTAAATAAAATCTTAATTTAGTAATACAAAATATAACACTTGCCGAATATTATTTCGTGACAGTATAATTTCTTTCATGTTTTTTAGTAATTTTAGAAACAAAATATATTGGAACTTCTTTTCCATTTTGTATTTGTATCAAAACTCCTGCAAATCTTGACATAGATGCATCAGTTCTCAATATAAAAGGTTCATCATAGTTTCGATTAAATATTTTCAAATTTTGAATAAATATGTCCTTTAATTCAGAAAATGCTTTTTCCTGTTCGTCTCCCCATTTCCACTTAACATTCTTTTTTTAAAGTAATGTTAATGGTAATTCTTTATTGCTTAAGTCTGGAATTAATTTTTTAAAATAGTTCAATATTCCTAAAAATCCTCTAAGAGTTCTTAAATTATATGGCCTGACATACTCTCTTATGGTTTTAATTCTTTCAGGATCCATTTCTACACCCTTTTCATTTATTCTGTAACCAAGATAACTAATTTCCTGCTGGAAAAATTCACATTTATCTATATTTATTTTAAGCCCTGCTTCATCTAATATGTGAAATTTTTTTTCAAATGTTCTTTATGCATTGTTTCATTTTCAGAATATATTAATATGTCATCAATGTAATGTAAAGCAAAATTTTCATATTTATCAAGTATTTTATGTAATACTCGTTCTAAAGCTGGACAAGCCAATTGTAAACCATATGGAACAACACAAAATCTATATACAACACCTTCTATACAAAAACCAGTATAATTTCTAGAATTTTCATGTAGTGGTATTAACCAAAAACTGTGTTTCAAATCTATTTCAGAAAATATTTTTGCATTTGTTATTTCTCCAAAAATAGTTTCTATATTTAAAGGAGATTCATATTGTGGAATTGTTATTTTATTCAGTTCTCTAGCATCTAAGCATAATCTAAGCTCACCATTATTTTTTACAACTACTACGATAGGGTTGACGTAATTACGTTACTTCTTTCTATTATACCTTGTTTTACCATTTTCTCTAATTCATCTTTAACTTGTTCTCTTACTTATAAGGAATTGGTTTTTTTTTTAATTTTTTTTTATTTATTTGATAATTCATCAATATACCTTCTATATTCATCATTACATTTATATTTCATTTCATTTATTTCATCTTTATCTTCATCATAATTATTTCCATACCTCCCATTCATACCTTTTGTACACAACATTTTTTATTTTCTCTTATTTCAGTTTTTTCTTCAAAGAATTCAGAACATTTTCCATCCATTTCCAAATTTTTTTTATAATAGTCAATCTTGGCTTTTACTTTTTCCAGTTGATCAGTACCTATAATTACATCAAACTCCATATCTTTAACTACTAATAGTTGTAATTCAATATTCCTCTCATCAATCTCCAATTTTAAATTTACATATTGATTTGATTCCGCCAGTTTTTTACCATTTATACCAACTAAATTTGTTTTTGGCATCTCAACTAGAATATTCTTAACTTTCATGAAATCTTCTAAACAATTTTCTTTAATTAAAGATGCTTCAGACCCTGTGTCAATTAATATTTTTATTATTTCATTTCCTATTTTTCCTCTTAAAATGATTAATCCTATATTTTGTTCATTTTCCATATTTTCCTCATTCATTATAAATTCAATAGGGTGTTGGTAATTTGTGTTTCCTAGCCTAACATATGGTTTTCCTAGAAAAAATTTTGTTCTATGACTATTGTGAACATTTTTTATTGTTTTCCCACGTTGTTTTTTTTTTAAACTGTTATAGTAAGTCCTCTGTCCTTGATATTGTTGAGGGTAATTCTGATTATTACTAATGTAATTATTTCTATTATGGCTATAATTGTTATTATTATTGTCATTCAAATTTTGATTTCTTTGATAAACTTGATTTTGGTTATTTTGCCTATTGTTATTTCTATTCCTATCATAATTATTATTATTAAATATCTATTACTTCTATTATTATTTTGGTTCATAAACCTATTATTCTGATTTTTATATTTTTATTTTGATTGCTTCTTTGATAATCATTGCTATTATTGTGAATTCCTTTTTGGTTTTTTCCCAATTCTATACGATAATGTCCTCTCCAATCTCAATAAATATTGACTAAATCTCTCCATAGTTTTGATCTCATGCATGTTTATAACTTCAAAGATTGCTTGTTTAAAATGCCTACTGATGTTACCTACTATTTCTTCCTCGCTCATAACCGTATCTAAATACTGTGCCATTGCAAACATTTGGATTGCATAATAATTGTAATTCATACTCCTTTTTTCATCAAATTTTCCAAATTGTAATTTGTCTCAAATACTTAATTGTGCATTTTCACCCCAATATAGTTTTAAAAATAGATTTTCAAAGTCTTGAAAAGAATTGATATTCTTTTCCTGGTTATTAAACCATATACAAGGTTGGTTAAACAAATACTGTCTAATAATCTCTTTCAATTCCTCGATATCACTTATACGTCTAGTTTTATTTTTTATTATTTTAATAAATGTGATGGGATGTAATTTTTTTATGTTGCCCTCAAATCTATTATATATTTGTATTCCATGACAATTATTAATGACTATTGTCTATTCTTCTTAATTCTAATGATTTCATCTATTCTTCTACATTTTCAGTTATTTCACTCTCTACATTCATCATTTTTAAATTAGTATCTTTATGTTGTTTTTCTACTTTTTTCTCGAGAGTACTCATTTCTTTTTAACTCTTTCTTGTTTACTATTGATATCTAATTTCATGTCTTTCAGTTTTTCATCCTGCCTTTCTACATGATTATTTATAGTGGATACTTCTTGTGTTATTGCCACATAAAATTCCTCATTTTGTTGTCCTATTTTTGTCTCTAATTGTTTGTGCATTTCTAAAAATTCTTCTTTATTTTGATTAGATTTAGTTTGTATTTTGTTTTCCATTCTTTCCATATTTTCTTTCATATCCTTCATATTTTATTTCACATTTTCTCTTAATCTTTCTTCCATACTTGCCGTGTTTTCTTTCAACTCTTCTATTTCATTTTCCAAACTTTCTTTCATTTCATTCTTCATATTTCCCATTTTTTCTTCCATCCTTTCCTCCATTCTTCCCATACTTCTCTCATTCCATCATTCATTCTTTCTATTTTCTCTTCCATTCTTGCTGAATTTTCTTTTAAATCGGCTTTCATACTTTCTTTCATTTCATTTTTCATACTTGCCATATTTTTATTCATTTTTTCTGACTTTTCATTCATTCTTTCTATTTTTTTATTATTTTTTTCTGGGTTTTCTTTCATATCATTTTTCATACTTGCTGAATTTTCATTGATTCTTTCCATTTTTTCTTCCATTCTTACTGAGTTTTCATTCATATCATTTTTCATACTTGCTGAATTTTCAGTCATTCTTTCCATTTTTTCTTCCATTCTTACTGAGTTTTCATTCATATCATTTTTCATACTTGTTACCATGATCTCCATCATTTTCACTTTTTTTTATTTCTCTCTCTCTCACATTGCTACTCTCTCCTTGTTCCTGATCGCCTCTCCCTTAAACCAATTTTTCCTAGAATCCATTTTTTTATTCACCAATATTTGCTTTACTCGTTGGAATGCTAATTGCTAATGTTCGCACAGTATTGCAATAAATATTAAGAAATAATATATTTCCCTTACTTTGCCTTGAAATGATATATTGCCCATACTCTGCCTTGAAATGATATATTGCCCTTACTCCGCTTTTTTTGCCTTTGCCGCCTTTTCTGCCTTTTCTGAGATAAATATTAAGAAATAATATGTTGCCCTAACTCGCCCTTACGTTGCGGTGCCATTTGTAATGTAATAATAATTGTAAAAACAATAGTTGTTATGATATTAGCTTTTTGTTATGAAATATTGATAGATAATTATTTTCGCTCTGTATGATACTGTGATGTAATAATAATTGCTAGCTAACGTCACTGTTTTCTCGTCACGTTGCTGCCAATTGTTATCACTTTTCTTACCACGACTAAACTCAGTTGGTACGCCTTTTGTCTCAGATAGCCGGTTCAGGCAATTGAGCCACTGCTTGATGTCAAATTCAATCTATTCAATGTTTACAAGTACGATTGCAGATCATTGTGGAAAACAAACGAGAAAATATCGAAAACAATTATTTCCTTTACTCGGGAAAACTTATATTAACCTGGCCTACGATAGATAACTTATACTTTGGTCATTCTACAAATTTTCAAATACAATCATGAGAAACGGTGATGAATAAAAATTACACAACCTCACTTTTACTTTGAAAGTTGAAGTTCTTCAATAGTTCAATATCAAAGTGAAATAGAGTTCTTCTGGTATGATACGAGTCAATTGTGAGGTTATTCAGTTTGTGATGTGCACTAGAAAAGTTTATACCTGACACTGGAACTGTCTCTGTTACAATATGCACCATGAAATTGAATCCTCCTCAATGTACTGCGCTCAGGCTCTCCAATACCAAAAACGAACCATACAAATCCAGAAATCAGCTTTGAAATAGTTTCATGTGGAGTACATAAAAGATAATGTCGTTTGCTGATATTTATTTTCATTGAAATTCTCCTGAAGTTGAGTTGATTGGGTTCTAATAGAGAAACTACCTTATATTGATGAAGTTTTTGAATTTTTCTTTCTCTAAAGTCCGAACGTGGGGTTCTTTTCAAAAATTTTTTCAATCTCCTTCTGGCTTTGTTTTCAGTCACCTGGATACCATTTCTCTCTGTTTCCATATCATTTGAATTTTCAAATTCGCGCACTTTGTTGTCACATTTTCACTCTTTGGGGTTATTTGTCAAAACTTATTGACTAAAATATTTTTCTTTTCTTACAAACTATGTACAATATTTATTGATAATTGTCTCTGACACTTTTCCGTTCTTATTTTCTCACAATTTCAAATCTTACATCCGACCATACTGTTCCCTGATTGGCTATTGTCATCAAGAAGTTTGTTGTTCTCCCATTGGCTATTTTTAGTTAGGTACAATTTCATATACTGTATGTTTCAAGCTTATAATTTTCTTGATCATATTTTATTCAGGATGATTTTGTAAATCTAGACCTTTTTGTTATCTTCTGAACAATTATAGGTTGTAATGATCTTGACAATGTATTAAAATGATTGCATTATATTATTTGTATATTTTTTATCTATCAATATCATACAGAGGCTTCATAAAAGAAATAGAATCTTGAAAATATGTAAAAACAATATCTCTTAAACTACTAACTAGTAAGTAATTATAATTTTTGTGGGTTTTTTATTGAAATTATTTCTTTTTTCCTTCTAAAATAAATTTCTGGTCTTTCATAACATAGCAATATATTTATATATATAAATATATATATACATATATATTTATATATATATACATATATATTTATATATATATATATATATATATATATATATATATATATATATATATATATAATATATATATATATATATATTATATATATATATATATATATATATATATATATATATATATATATATATTTATTTTACGATGAGGTGATTGTGGTTTGTTTTATTTTATTATTTTCATAATCAGACATCACAACAAAATTTTTTTTTCTATTTTCAAATTTTTGGGTAGTTGCCCTTTCGATTCAATTTAATATGTTCATGAATGAATACCCATATAAATATTTCAAATGTCCAGCTTTGTATTTTACCTTTTTCTCATTTGACTCTTTTGTCTTACTTTCTCTACCTCAGCTAACTCATCGGTACGCCTATGGAATCTCAGGAATAAGTTCAACTGTGGAGCCCTCTGGTAGTGTTCTTGATGTCAGTTTCACGAAAATGACTATTTTAATCAATTATTGAAAATAAGTCAGAAATTTATCAAAATAATAATTTCCTTCATTTAGGAAGAATTACTGTTACCTATCCTGCGATAGTTAACTTAAATTAGTGTTTCATAGCAAAATAAACATGAAGAGTGCAATTATGTGATAATAACAAAAAGGAAATGTAACCAACTTCAGTGAAATAGTTAGTCTATATACCAATTATGAAAGTTTTTCATCGAAGGAGTTCTTGAAAGGTTTATTTTTAAAATGCACTGAGTTTTGTAACTTCCATGGTTCTAATGTACCTGTGGTTCCTTGAAATGCAAATGTTCAGTGTCTTGGATAACTCTCCTGTTCTTGGAACTGCCGTTCCAGTCTGTAGCCCCCTTGTTGGACTGTGAATTGGTCCTCGGACTGGTTTATTTATGGAATGTGAAGGTAAGATTTTCTTATGTGTAGTGGCAAATAACTGTGTTTGTAGCGAAATATGCTTGATTTTCCAAATTACATTTTCTTGGGTTCGTTCTTCAAAAAATATTTCTTCAATCTCGTCGGCTTGATGATTTTCTTCCCTCGATACCACATATCTTTTGTTTTCTTCTCGAATTTTTCGTTTTCACGCACTTCCTGTTGCACTTTTCATTATTTTCGTTTATTTGACAGATTTATTCACTAATAGTTTCTGAATACCTTACATACTATATACATAATATATTAAAAATCATTTTGACTTTTCTGTTTTCAATATTCATAATTTTGCATCAAGATCTTTCCTGGCATCTCATTGGCTATTGTGTTCAGATCTAACTTTAACATTCTGTTGTCTGCTTGTGCTCAAAAATATATTAGTAAATTTTGATTTCTATAATTTTATAAATTATGCCAATTGCTTGTGATGTTGAAAATATGTTTATTTGAAACATAGGTATCGACTAATATTATATAAGGTTTCAGAAAAACGATAGAATCCTCAGAAAAACTGTAAAATAACATAGCATAAATTACTGCGCATTCCAGTTGTTTGAATACGTTGTCGGCCATTTCTATCGCTATATACATAATATATTAAAAATCATTTTGACTTTTCTGTTTTCAATATTCATAATTTTGCATCAAGATCTTTCCTGGCATCTCATTGGCTATTGTGTTCAGATCTAACTTTAACATTCTGTTGTCTGCTTGTGCTCAAAAATATATTAGTAAATTTTGATTTCTATAATTTTATAAATTATGCCAATTGCTTGTGATGTTGAAAATATGTTCATTTGAAACATAGGTATTGACTAATATTATATAAGGTTTCAGAAAAACGATAGAATCCTCAGAAAAACTGTGAAATAACATAGCATAAATTACTGCGCATTCCAGTTGTTTGAATACGTTGTCGGCCATTTACTGACATCGCTGCTCAAAAGTGGTTATAATTTCCTAGCCCATCAGCCATGAGTATACGTATATCATAAATACTAAGAGAGAAAACAACATGGCAGTTTCGTCGATTCAACGGAAACTTCAAAATACTGCCTCGAAGCAAAATAAAAAATTTGCTGCTACCAGTATAGGGTGTAAACTAAGTTCTTGTTTCTACAAGGCGGACCTAGCTCGCAACCTTCCGGGATTACAAAAACCGATGAGTACATACAGTAAAGTTGGCAGTGGAATAATTCAATGACACAGTGATCTCTGCCGTCAACAACAATTGTCCCGCAATCACAAGGAACTCCACCAGGAACGTGCCCTGGTGGAATGCTGAATTTGCAAGAATAGACAGGCGAACGAAAGGAAAATTCAACAGTGCCAAGAAAACTGGACTACAAGAACATCTCGACCATCTACGAAAAGGCACTAAACAAGGCAAAGAGGAAGGATAAAAAAAGTACTTAAGAGTGTGCCAGACTCCAAAGAATCTTCGCCAAGGACAAACATCAAGTACGGGAGAAAAAAAGGTAAAGGAACTCTTCAGGTTTCACTTTCTTGGGGCTCGAATAGTAAAGACACATGCTAATGAGAACGGACGGGGGCTCAGACAAGGAGCTCCAGGAAAGTTGGACATTAGCGGAAGAAGTGGTGACCAATGATGAAGTACAATGGGCGATAAACCCATCAAAACCACCGGGACCAGACGGGATTCACCCAGTACTACTGCAGAAGGAGACGGTCCTACTGCACAGCAGGCTCTGCGAAATACTCAGAGGCAGCCTGGGTCATGAAAGAAAATTTGGGTGAACTTCCTACCAAAACCTGGAGAAACTGGCCAGAAAACGGTGAAGTCCCTGAGACCCATGAGGCTCATGTACCTTTGGCCTGAAGACTCTGGAGAAGCTGGTGTATAGGCATATGAGGGACGGTGCACTGGTTGTAATGAGCATACAGGACCGGCAGCTCAACAGAAACAGCACTCCACGAATTGGTAGAGAGAGTGGAGAACACGCTGAAAAAAAAAAGGTATTGATAGCGGCCCTTTAAGACATAGAGGGAGCTTTCGATAATATCTCTATGGACTCAATCATCAGGTCAATAAGGCGAAGAGGGATCGAGGAACCCTGTGCGGCCTGGATAGACTCAATGCTAAGAAACAGGATGATACACACAACCCGAATGGAGGAGACTGAAGTGGCCCGGGCGGCCAGGGGTTACCCGCAGGGGGGCATTCTTTCTCCAGTCCTGTTGAATCAGGTTATGAATGGTCTACTGGGGTCTCTGAAAAAAAGGTCATGTAACTCTTGGGGACACTGACGATATAATCATCCTGGAACAAGGAAAATGTAACAACACGGTTAGGGATCGCATGCAAGAGGCTTGGTAACCAAATGGACAGATTTTGAGAGATTGAATATCAATCTTCACAAAGCAACCATAGTAACATTCACTTGAAGACGAAAACTAGAGGGATTGGGACCCCTCAAACTTCTAGGAGGAACCATACAGAGCAAAGGAGAGGTCAAATATTCTGGGGTGATATTGGACTCGAAATTGGCCTGGAACCAGCATCTGAAGAAAGTGACCAGAAAAGCGGAGACCACAATAATTGTGACGAGACGCTCTTTTGGGAAAAAAATGGGGGTTAAAACCACACATGGTACATTGGCTGTACAACATGTTGGTAATACCGGCCATAACGCACGCCTTCCTGGTATGGTGGCCAAAGGCACAACAAAGGTACGCTAAAACCAAACTAGGCAAGGTGCAAAGACTTGTCAGCGTATACATCACAGGGGCAATGAAATCAACGCCCACTGCAGCCATAGAGACACTGCTGGGATTGCCTCCTCTATACTTGTTGATACAAGGAGAGGTGAGGCTAGGTGCTCTCAGAATGAAAATCACACTGAACAACATAAACGTTGGAACAGGACACATGAGAATCGTAAGCATTGCAAACAGGGACGTGTAGGACCTGAGATCGGATCACATCGCGAAACGATTCTCCTTTGACAAGTGATACAGTGTAGCAATACCAAACAGAACTGTATGGAACAATACAGAACTCAACACCATTTTACAGGACAAGATCTGGTACAAAGACGAATCAAAGATGGAGAATGGTGTGGGAGTAGAAGTGTATTCCAGAAACCCAAGGACCAAGTTCAGCTACTCACTGGGTACTCACACCTCTGTATTTCAAGCAGAGGTCTACGCAATCCTTCAATGTGTGAGAAAAAACCTCAGGAAAGCAACAGTAGAGGAACAGATCCACATTCTCTCAGACAGTCAGGCGGCACTGAAGGCTCTGAGTAGCCAGGAAGTAACGTCCCAACGGTATGGACCTGCAAAAAGGACCTGTCAATTTGACAGAACAAAATAGCGTAAGCGGATTCGGGTGCCAGGGAATGAAAAAGTCGACGAACTTGCTGGAAGAGGATCGGAAAACGAATTATGTCCAGGGCAGACCCTTGAGGTACAGAGGCGCACGGCACGAGAGTCAGTAGAAGACTGGATCCATGAAAAACACAAACAATACTGGAATGACATTCCAGGAAACAGACACGGGAAAGAATACATCAATGGCCCGTGTCGGAAAATAACAGTAGATCAGTTGACGTTGAACTGGGAACAACTGAAAATTATTACGAGGCACATGACTTGACATGCTCAAGGATTTCCTCCACCCCCAAAAAGAAAAACTTCTTGCATACCCGTGAATGATGGGTGTATAGTGAGTGCCATTCTATAACAAATTACACTGGTTGAAAATTCAAAAAGAAATTAAACATTTTTCTGTCAAATTTCTTTTGGTAGGTAATACTTTTTCCTGGCTTAATAGGAACTTATCGTGAAAGTTTAATTTTTTTTTTGTGATGAACTGGGTACCGAATTTGCAAGAAGTTAGATTACACCCTGTATATATTTATCTTATGTTCTGTGTGGGATACTTCCGAGTTACTTTGGCAAATGAATGAATGACGGGTAATCAGTCAGACAGGCTGTAATTTCAAGGATGATAAGCCGTTTTCCAATACCGATTTATTATTCAAGGCGCTTTACAATTGAGTCACTTTTAACATAGATAACACCTGATGCGCCAGACAGTGACAATGACATCTCCTGATAGTTGAAAGAATGATAAGGTGTCCACTTATCATATCATTCTTCCAACATCATACCTCACGAATTGAAAAAAAAATCGGTCTATCTTTGTCAATCATGGCCTACAGATTGGGAGTATATGTATATAATAATAATACAATTTCATAGAAATTTTATAAAAAAAAAGAATTACATATTGTTACGGATCTGGGATTGGTGACTCATTTCAATAGTCCGTTCATTTACACTTCACGGAAACAACACAATGATTTACTCTGACAAATGGATAAGTCCAAATTCATTGTCCAAAATATAGCACGCACTGCACTGCACTAATTATTCCGCTCAAGACACGTTTTTGAATACACATTGAATGAATGGCCTGAACTGCACTGTACTCGCTCGTGTACGATGCGTTATATAAAAATCGTTAAGAGGGCTCCATACCCACTTGAAACGACTTTCCTTCTAGTGTCCACAGTAGTTACCCAATTTTGATGCAACTTTCACTGTTCAGTTCAGAAAAAATATATTTTTCGGAAAAGTGTTTTTTTTTTCTGGATTTTATTTTTTAATTCATATGGTCCAGTATAATGATCATTGAGTTACCCGGAACTGGACATTTGATTAAAGGACACTGATTTCATTTTCATTTCGAAGTATTGAAAATTGAGCTAAGGAAAGGAAAAATACAAAATTCGTTAAAAGACACAGGATTAGTGTTGCCCTCTGATTCATCGAACCTTTCCCATGCAGAGACGCATGGCTGTTTGCCAGAGCTAGATATCCTAAGGGCGTGCTGCTTATTTGCTTGTTCAAATTCTGATATAAATTCTTCAGCAGAAAATAGGAATTGATATGAAATAAGACAAGGTGGTGAAATTACCGTATATTTTGTAAAGTAAGAATATACAATTTCGGTCAAAAACTTATGCTTCTCTATTCTGAAGGTTTTTTCAATATGATTCTTTCTACAGGCTTTCATTTAGTTTCTCCTGTCCTGGTGTCTGTATGTCTGTAATCAAATATTGCAAGTTGAATTTGACCCACTGCCAGATGACTGATTTACGGGAAATTTGGTAGGTGTTCATAGTTCCTTTGACAATGCATTATGGAATTTTTGTTACAGAAAAAAACAGAATAGTGGCTCTTAACTAACGGACGAGTTTTGTAATTATGGTCCGATTTCATTCAAAATTGGTATGTTGTATGGGTTTTCGGAATTGAAGATTATGATTTTTTTTGTCAAAAATCCATAAAATTATAATAGCAGCTACAAGATTGCGGACGATCTCTGTGATTATGGTCCGGTTCTATTCAAAATTGATATGTGGAGGTTTTCGGTGTCGGAGATTATGAATTTTTTGTCAAAATTCATAAATTTGAGATAGCGGACGAGTTTTGTGATTATAGTTCGATTCTATTCAAAATTGGTAGGTATGGGTTTTCGGGGTCGAAGTTATGATTTTTGTCAAAATTCATACAATTAAAATGGCGGCTCCAAGATAGCGGACGATCTCTGTGATAAAGGTCCGCTTTTATTCAAAATTGGTATATGGACGTTTTTGGGGACGGAGATTATGAATTTTTTGTCAAAATTCATGAATTTGAGATGACGGCTCCAAGATAGTGGACGAGTTTTTTGGGGTCGAAGATTATGAATTTAGTGGAACATTATTGATTTTTTGTCAGAATTCGTAGGTTGAAGATGGCAGCTCCAGGATGGAGGACGAGTTAATTTTCAGATGGTCTCCTCATTGAAGAACTAGATAGCTCAGAACTCACAGAAAAAAGGCCTTATAATGACTATGAATTAACAGAAATGCATAGATTGAGGCGTACTTACTAAAAAGCACAAAATAAAATAATTAATAAAAAAAAACGTTTCTAAGGACAAATTCAGATGCGCTAAGAAGTAAAAAATAAAATGACTTTGGATGTGCGACGTATGTTATTCCGTGAGCTATATATTCAAAAACCTTATTTTTTCAAGGCTTTTTACTTCAGGTCTTGTTTGTTCTTTATCAAACAATGAACCATTTGAGCTTTCGAGAAGCGTTAACTACATTATTTATTGAGAAATGAGAAAAAATATTGAGGACAAGGAAATTTTCTGACTTTTTCAACCTTGGTATCTTGGGAACAAAAAGTAATATTGACATAATATATAATTTTCGAAACTTTATTGATCACTTAATGCATTACTTTTATACATGAAAGTAAGTTGACGGTCAGGTATACGAAAAGGTGCGAAATATTTCAAAACCCATGCTAATTATGACTAAATGTGTTTCAAATGATGATCCAATCGTTCAACTCACTCGTTATAAATATAAATATCATTTGAAGTGATTAATGATTGAATTATATTACTGTATTCATTACCTGAGTGGAAAAAATTCTGAAAATTATATTCAGATTATTGAAAATAACAAACATTTCCACTCAAGCAAATAATTTTTTGGGTACTTTTATTAATCATTGCAAAAAAATCAATAACTAATGCAGTTAACGCTTCGACCAAAAGCTCAAATTGTTCATTGTTCAATGAAGAATAAAAAGGACCCAAAGTATTTTTATCAGATCTTTGAGAGTTTATGAAATATTCAAAATTAAAAGCCTATATTTTGTTTTTCGATGTATTTTTATAAATAATAACAAAAAAGTAAATAAATAATTGAGTAAGAGCTTAGAATAAAAGCTCAATTTGTTCATTGTTTTATGGAGAACAATAGAGTCTTCCCGTCGTATCCTCGAAAGTTTATAAGTTACAATAATTATAATGATAAGAAACAAGAAAACAAGAAAAGAATTATCAACATGATCATTTTTTAAATTAAATAAAAAATATAAAACAATTTTTTTGCTTAAAAAATGACACATGGTCATTTTTTTATTTTTTTATATAAAAATATCAAAAATATTTGTGTATAAAAATTGTTTATTAAAAAAAAAAAAAATTAAATTTTTTTTAAATTTTTTTTAAAAAATCCAAAAAAAAATTGAACTATCCCATAAACAATGTCTTTGTTTATAACAATTATTTGAACAGTTGTAGTAAAAAAATTTTCAATGTTTTATTTATGTTTTTACTTTTTCAGCATTTTCAATTATTATTGAAAAATGAAAAATATAATTTCTTGAATTTTTCCACCGAAAATTTCTCGTAAAGCCTTCGAAGAACAGCAAAAAAAAACAAAAAAAATCTGGCTTCCGGTTTAAAAATTATCGAGTTTTTTTTGTTTACTTCCAACTTGGAAAAATTTGTTATTTAACAAAAGGATAATTATTGTTCATTCTACTATCCAGCAAGTGCTTGATTTTGAACATTCCTTGATATGCATATTTAATTCGATAAAATATTTTTATGTTTAAGCATCCTAGCAGAGCAAAGCGCGCGCGCTCCGAATCCCCGTTTTCAACCGTATTTCCACCGCTCAATTAAAATTATGAATATAAGTGCTACAGTTCCGGCAAAGCACACTTTCTTTGAGACATTTTCAGCTCTCTCTGGATCTTATTTCAGATTTCTGATATCTACAATAGTTTTCGAGATATTTGCAAAATTGAGCAAAGCTCTGCCGAACTCATGTTTCCAGGTAATTTCTAACCACCTTTTTTTTGATGAATATATTTTTCATCAATCCACTTCTTCACAGCTCCAAATATGTTGTTATCCATGTTTTTTTGTTTAAAAATTTTGTCCATGAATAAGATGAGGGACCCCCCATCAAAGCGTGGGAAATAAAATAAAAACAAGAACATTTTTCACCAAAAGTATTTTGTCTGAACCCCAATCCCAAGAAGAGAACACAAATATATATATATATATATATATATATATATATATATATATATATATATAAAGAAGGGCTCCAAAGGACGAAAAATTTTTAGAGCTATTATTTAAACATTTATGCCGTTTTTTATAAACTTGTTGAAAAATATTTTTTTTTAACAGGACCTTGTTCTTTCCAGTATTTGAAACACACGATGATTTGTGAAACAACTCAAATTGGTATTTAATACTATAAAAAAAATTATATGGTGTACTCTCTTTAGAGACGGCGCGCGCATGCAGTAACGGTCGCGCGGAGCCCTATTTCCAGCGGTAAATTGAAATCATAAATAATGGAGATAGAGTGGACTTTTTCATCTGAAATGTCCTTCTCTTTGAGAATCTTTTTTCCGATTTCAATTATCGCTTATATTTTTGAGTTATTTCCAAAAAACTGAAACCCTTTTTTTGTTTTTGTTTTTTGTTAATATTAATTGCAATTTTCTGCAGCAAAAAAAAACAAAGAAATGTCTTCTTCAGTATTGCATCCCGAATCGGATGAGCTATTGCTTATATTTTGGACTTGGAACTATTTTTCGTAGGAAATTCACTTCTCGACAGTCTATCACGTTCAAATCTCCAAATAATTGACAGAAGTCATCTTTGAGAATGTTTTATTCACAGCGATTCAATGTGCGCAGTGCGTGTTGGGAATGTTCGGTTGGGTCTATGAAAAGGCTATCATCAAAACTTAGGACACATTCTTTTTGTGACATCCCAGGGATATCCTGAAAATCGCCAGCTGCGGCGGACATTGGCTGTTCTATGAAAGTTCCATTCATGTAGAAACAGAACTTCGCAGTGGATGTTCAGTGTCTCGAACTTTCACCATCTCCGAGATGGGGATCCGCCATGTCGCTCACGACTACCTACCAAAATATCAACACGAATATTACCAAACTACTGATCAACATAAATCTGAAATTGAGCGAGCAATAGGTACATACAAAACTTTATGTTGAAAAGAGAAACATTCTCAATTGAATATTTCAAAAAAGGAACAAAACTTTAATTTTTTCCGACCATGAATGTTGAGCAAATGAAATAAATACAAACGTGGAGATTTCAATAAAAAACACGATGCTTGAATGAATGCCCTAACCTCCGACAATGATGATAACAAATATGTACAAAGGATGCAAAGATTGCCAATCCACCTGCCCGTTAAAACGGCATCCTGGAAATATCACAAGGGTATCAGATGCTATTGTTTGAGTTGCTCTCCGCTAATTGCGTGTGCATCCAATTGATACCGCCTCCTAGTTACCAAAATATTTCGAGGTTAACGCATTTGTCGATGCCGATTGCGTGTATCCAGCTGTTTTGATAGCAGACAATTATCGATGGTGACTTTCTAGGAAACCATCGAGCTTTCGGTAACTCCCCATCACGTGACCGGTTCGTCAGGCGTGCAAAGAGCAATGCAATATCGTACTGTATTCATTTTCATAACACTACTGCTAATCCTCTAACTTCATGTCTCCAAATCTGGTGTTATGGATAATTATAGGCCTATAGCACTCATATCAGTTTTCAAGAATATATTTGATTATTCTGTTTGACTTACACTAACGTTGGTAACTGCTTGACCGAATTTCAACATGGTTTTATGAAATCGAGAAGTTTGGTATCGAATGTTCACACAATATATTTTAAATTCAGGGATACCGTAAACATTTTGAACTAATCAGGAAACTTTGGTATATCCAATAACATTCAATTGTTAGAAAAATCCTACCTGAGTGATAGACAATTATAGGTCGGCTATGAAAAGGTGCAATCATTCAATTTTTTGGCTCATTCAGGGGTACTTCGAGGGTCAAGTCAAACCTGGAGTATCTTATGTTTCTTCTTTTCATTATTGATATATGTTTTCCAATTATTCATACAAACTGCTTTTTGCAGACGATATGCAAATATAAAGAACAATGACGCATATTACCGATTGCCTCCGGTTACAAAATGATTTGAATCCTCTATTTGGTTGGTGTTCATCAAATAAGCTTTCTTTATACGGTGGAAATGTGAAATTATGATATATTCTAGGGAAGATTTTTCCATTAGAAATTTGGGGATTCAAACTAATGCAGGGATTCAAGTTGACACTATTATGAGATTTGGTGAAAATATAAAGAATATAATAAATAAAAATTATGAGCGTGGGGTGTTTGATATCAGTTATTCAAGTTTTTATCATCTGCAATTCATAAAGGTAGATTCATCATGAAAAGTAAGTGAAGAGCAATAACTCCATTCTGATTATCCTTAACTTTATAGCCAGTGGCATGACATGCAGCGGTTGAAAAATTACGTTTGTTAGTTTAATAAGTGGGTACTTTCACCGACTCGATGGAAAAGCTACCCGCTCAACCATGAATCACAAATTCTTCCAACCCAAATGATGCACGTATTCGTAAGGAGATGGTTAAATTTCAATGCTGCGTAACAGCTCAAAATAAGTCACAAACAAACAAGAAAAACTATAAAAACTGAATGACAACTGTTACTTCAATTTCACAAAATTAACATCTCTTTTTTCTTTTTATACAATGAGAATCCTCAAAGTGGGTACATATATATATATATATATATATATATATATATATATATATAATATATATTTATATATATTTTTTTCTTTTTAGTATCTTGAACCATCAATTGTATAGGAATGGAGTTTTCTTGGGTATTTGGTTGTGGTAGGAGTAAACAAATAAAACTAGTAGATTTTCATCTTGTATTCAAGGGATGTGACGTTTCGCTTGAGAATTGTTCACGACATTTTTTTATAAAACTGTAATGTAGAAAATATGGGGCTAGTCAGAGTTCCAATTTCTTGAATGGTTTTTTTTGGGTTCTTACCTACAAACACAATTTCGGTAAGCATTTTAGGGAGCCACTGAGGACACAAAATTCTTTTTTTCTCTTCATTTCGAGAAGGGTCAGCTGTAATTTTTTATAAGTGGTTGAAAGTGGAAGCACAGTTATTTTGGTTTTCGTATGAACAATGTTGTTATGATATTCTGTCGCAGACGAAGGTTCTGGTATATTTTGTTGGTTGGTGGTTAGGATAAATTGACTTTTTCAGATGACATTTGACACTATTTTCAGGGATTTTCATGTTCTTTGGTTCTGCTGTGTATTCGTGCTGCTCTCTATTGTCATGATTCTCAACTGACAAGATGGTGGAAATTATGGTTTTTGTGTTCTTCACGGCGAATGGTATGAGGTTAAGGTATAAGTGTTATTTGAGTCTGTATAGGGGGGGAAAAAGGGGGTACTTGTGGGATGACGACTTTAAATGAGATTGTGATATAAATAACTTAGGTTTTTTATATCTGTTTTGTCATTCAGGGTATTTTGATTAAGTTCAATGTGTATCATTTCCAGTGATTCTCTTTTTTTGGTGTTTTTTTCTGTGACTAAAATTTTTGTTTCATTGTAGTTGGATTCATGGTTTGTTGATTTTTTGTGTTTGTAGGCTGTTGCAGCATTTTTCGTATATTTATGTCCATTTATTCTGGTTTCCAGGAGTTTGGATGTTTGACCGATGTATACTTTTTACAGTTTTCTTCGTTACATGGAATTTGGTATACAATATGCGTTTTCTTATTTTTTGGAATATCTGTTTTTAATTTGGAGAAGGTAGTTTTGTTCAGAGTGTTATACCCTTTGTGGCCGATTTGTAAGTTGTACGGTTTTATGGTTTTGGATAATTTTTCAGAGAGCCCTTTCATATATGGTAGGCCAATGTGGATATTTTTGGGGAGCTTGACGTTGTGTTATTTTTTGTTGTATATACTGGGATATTTATACCAAAATTGTCTGTGGAATGGTCTCTTCGGGTAGTGTGATTTATTCAATTTTGCAATAGTTTACTGTCCATAAATGAGCAAAAATCCTCCTGCGATTCACTTTTGTTCTTTTGCGGAAAGTTAGAAACAAAAGGTAATCAGTATGTGGAAGTCTCACTATTAATAGTCATGAGAATGTAGAATAACTGAATCTGACTTTCTATCAACTTCTTATACTGTTTATTTCATTCATTTCGGCTTTTCAGAGTTTTTAGAATTCTGTTTTTTCGGGAATAATTTCGGTTTCTTAGGAATCTTGATATTTTTTTTTATAATTCCGATTTTTTCATTATTAATTTATTTTATTTCGGACTTATTTTCTTTTTTTTTCTTTTGCATTAATTTAATTTTCATTTAGAAACTCCATTTCTGTTTTAATTGCAGTATTTTCAGAATTTCGCATTTTCTCCAATAAATATAACTTAATGTTGTTTATTTTTATTTGAAAGCATATTTATTCATTCACGTATTTATTCACATTTGTATTTCCTGATGCCTACAATAACGACCATCTGTGATAAAAAATTATTCACATATTCATTTATTTATATGTTTATGAAATAACATTCTTCGCCAGTATTAACAATCTTTTCCTCTCCCTCCATGGCAAAGAATGCTGCTCGTACCTCCCCGTCTGTTGGGCGCTAACAATTTCAACTCTTTCATTTACTCATTCATCTACTTGTTATCAGTAATATCATTCAATGTTGAACTAATAAAATCATAGTCGAAATTTTAATTTGTTTTTGGTAGAAATTAGTATTGTGTATATTTTTTATTGTTTGCAGAAAAATTTGTCACCAAATTTTTACACATGACAGGGAAATATTCAAGTCATTCATGATGAAAATCTTGTGGCCCTCTTGAAAATTCGTATTTTTTTTCCATTATTAATTTTCAATTTTTATAAGACTATATATCTCAAAACTCGTTCTCCATCTTGGAGCCACCATTTGGAATATTGATAACAAATTCATAATCTCCGACCACAGACATAAATTTCAATACAATGTCGAACGATTAAATTGCCCTATTTAAAAATTTAGATATTTGGTAAGAGACCTCTAAACCGGAGATCGTCCATTTTAGATTCTGAACTTTTCTATTTATAAATTTTATCTGGATCCCCAAGACAAATTTGCCAAAAAAACATTCTTCCATTCAGAAGTTATAGAACTGTTCCCTTTATCTTGTGTATCGCCTTTACTGAATCATTTGGTACGCTTATGGAATTTCTCATAATAGTTTTGCTTCGGGCACCTTCGGAAAAAAACTGTTCATTAAGAGGGGGAATGCCAAACATGCTGTCTTATTAGTGATTGCACTCTACATACATACAGGTGAAGCAGATAAAAGCGTGTTGAAAAGTTTATATAAACGTGAAACTACTCCGCAGCAATAAGCAACAATATTGAATCATAAATTGAAAAAAAGGTGATCATTTAGTGTTATAATATACTGAGACTTTCTGTGCGGTACCTTCAATTGGCAGTCAGGAGAGATAAGACTATATAAGGTTGAAAGTCACCTAAGGTATCTCTGTAGTTTTCGTCAAATCTTAGGAATCGCCTGAAATTTTAGATGTAAAAATAACCTCCCTGAACCAATTCACCAATTTTTAAATTCATCCACCATCTAGTTTGTCAGATATTTGCAATTAAAAATCAGTCTTTTTGTACGCTATGCCTATACCTAACACGTGAACGGATCGGACATTTTTCACAGTTTTCATTATAGACGCTGAACGGATCTTAATATTTTTCTTTACCACTCGTGTCTGCAGTACCATTGTGGGATTCATTAAAAAAAATGACCGCTTAGATATCGACTGATGAAAAATATTAATTTCATTCTTCACGCAACGTGATGGAGCGCGTGATGGAGTCATGGAATGTGAAATGGAAGCATCAGTATCAATCGGCTTAAGAAGGATGGAAGGCCTTCTCTATACGTGTAGTGGACCTATTCACGCATGAGGTTTGATCAATGCAGGATATTCAGATGTACAGGCTCTGTCAAAAGTTCGAGATCGGCATCATCATATGAGCGAGCATTATATTTGACCGAACGCAGTGGCCGAAACTTTTGGCTGATATGTGTACATACCGAGTACCTTATAACAGACACCAATTGGCTTAACATGGGTAACCGAATACTACTACATCTTGCAAATTCAGGAAGAATTTAGGAATATCAATAACAACAAAGTCAAATATAATTGTCATTTGTTGAGCAAACAAATAAAAAACAGAAAGAAGCGTTGTGTATGAAAATAATTTTTCACTTTCCCCCGATTATATGTTAATTTCCAAAAACAGACTACAAGGCTGTGTTTTTATTTTACATCTTAATGAATATTCATTTGAGAAAATGCTATAAATTCATCAGGAGTTGATTTTGCTATCCAGTTCAATTCGTTACTTGGGAAATCAATTATAGGGTGAGTAGAACCGAAAAAATAGTTGTTCAAAAAACTCTGTATATACAACATTTGAGATTGAACCAAACATTCAGATGGAATACTTTGTATATTATTGTATTTTCTGATTCTGTCGTTTTCGATCTCTGAAAGGTGAGGCGCTCCTAAAATAGGCCATTTTTTAAGTTATTTCGTTTTTCTCAGAATTTTTGAGTTTGCACTTATGAATTTCGACAAGCATCACGACTAAAATTTCACAACAGGAGGATTCAAATTCGGATCATACTCGGTGCACGCATAGGGCTCTAGTAATTTACAATAATAATGTTAAAATTTACATATATGGTGTTCACCGCTGAATTCTCAGAAATTTTTCAAATGATTGGAAATTTGTAGCCTTTTAGATGTAGGATTCGATTCTGCATTGATTTTCGTAGAGTTTTTTCCTACCAATCTTCCATAGATTCTGGGTAATTTGAGACTTCATTCTTCACACGTTTACTCTGACCTCCAAATCATTTGGATTATGAATGATGGAATTTCTGAATTACTGTCATTCACTGAAAAAAAATATTGATTAGTGTCAATGAAAATAATGTATTCATAACGTTTCCGAATTAGGAAATTATTGACAAAATTTATGAACACACGGGACTAACGATAGAAATGGTTCATTGGCAACAACGAAAACTCATCGAAAGAAATACTCTGAAAGGAGGTTACCCAGCAGAGAATCAGTTGAAAATTTGATGAGCTGCTTCGATTTATCTACGCCAGAAATGGAAGAGCAGAAACTGTCCTCAAACTCAATTAGTGTAACGAAAGCTCCCACTATAACTTTCAATGATGAAATCGAATATGCATCACTCCAGACAGACAGAACTATCAAACAGTTCGAAGGAATCGTATTATTTTTGCAGAAGAGGAATTTCTGCTCAAGACCCCGGTGAAGTTGGTATCGGATTCCAACCGACCAAAGCTTCTCCTGCTTTTGCTACTCCCAGTAGAATCACCTTTGCATTATTCCAATGGGTGAGCTGTCATTTTACCGGCCTTTTTCAGCACTTTCGTTATTTTCAGTCTCTATCTTCTCTCTCTCTCTCTCTCTCTCTCTCTCTCTCTCTCTCTATGTCTTTGTTTAAAATAATATGGCTCACTATTTTGTAAGATTCTTTTTAACCTTTTCTCCCTGAGACAAGCAAGGTTCCCATTGCTGCAAAGAATTTCTGTCTACTTATTTTCCACCTATTGCATACGACCATCGAATGTTCTGCATCGTCCCGTAATCTGTAATACAGATAGTTTTTATCAATCCACTTCCCCATATGATTGGCATTACATGGTGGGTATTATATAAGTCGGTTTGTTCATCTCCCATATACCCCAGCTGGCTGTGACATAAGGTTGGACCTTGCACTGGCTCTTTTATATTTTTCTCTTCTCTTCTGGATAAATGGATCGATGGAAAGTACTCCGGCTATTAGACCAACTCAATCCAAGGAAATTGCTCTGTATGCAGAACAAATTCTGATGAGCATCTTACATTATATGCTATCAGTTTACGATAAGACGTTACGTTATGCCAAGCGGGTGGATCACACAAGATGGGTCCTCTGTTGTTTGTCATGAGCCCAGGCAGAGCTGCGGCTCTCCTCTCCACTGAATGTACAGCGAAGGTGAGCTTCGTATCTAGCACAACTCCTAGATACTTGATACTTGCTCGTTGAATTCAGTTGGACCTAATCTTCTTTTGGTTTGGTGCTAGTTCGAGCCTCTCATAATTAGGCAAGTGGGGGGCAAAATTTCGATATAATCGGCACACGTGGCGGACGTTATTGATATCGAGAATTATACCTTCAGAAACATCAAGGACCGCGTTTGCCACCATGGTGGCGCTGTGTTGTGAATTGACAGCGTTTCAAAAATGTTTGAAATAAATAATAGTTTAAAAAAACTAAAAAACGCGCTTTTATAGTAAACCAGACGAAAAAAATAGACAATAAGAAAAAAATGTATTTTATTTAAAGAAAAGCGTGGGTATCGGTATCGCCTTGGCCAACAATTACCTGTGATCTGAGACATTCCTTACTTTACTGCCTCAGGTGTGTAATGTACTATATAATTATTGATACCATACACCCCATGCTTTTTTTTTATAAAATAAATTTTTTTCTCATTTTCTATTTTTTGAGTCTGGTTTTCTATAAAAGCGTATTCTTTAGTTTTTACATTTCCTACTTTTTAGTGTGGTTTATTTATAAAAGCGTGTTTTTTTATTTTTTTTTTAATTATTATTTTAAATATTTTTTTGCAAATAAAAAAATTGAATGATCTTATCAAATTAGGTAATCATAATCTCCGACAACAAAAACCCCCATATACCAATTTTGAATGAAATCAGACCATAATCACAAAACTCGGCCGCCATTTTGAAGCCGCCATCTTGAATTTTTCAATTTTCACAAAAGAATCATAATATTCGACCCCAAAAACCCCCACATACCAATTTTGAATAGAATCAGACGATAATCACAAAACTCGGCCGCCATTTTAAAACCGCCATCTTGAATTTTCCAATTTTCACAGAAGATTCATAATATTTGATCCCAAAAACCATAACGCACCAATTTTGAATAGAATCAGACCATAATCACAAAACTCGGCCGCCATTTTAAAGCCGCCATCTTTTTCAATTTACGAGAATCATAATATTCGACCCCAAAAACCCTCACATACCAATTTAATAGAATCAGATCATAATCACAAAACTCGGCCATTTTGGAGCCGTCATTTGGATTTTTTCAATTTTTACAAAAGAATCATAATATTCGAATTTCACATCATTCGGACGTCTGAAAGTGGGTCAAAATCGTGCCCAAAGGAGTCGGTTACAAACAAACAAACAAACATACGAGTGAAGCTAATATGAAGCGTATAAAAAAAGATGTGCTATATTATGAGCACATGTCTGCCTCTGGGGCTGATGGTCACAATCATCCTGTAAACACAGGAGATCGAAGGGGCAGACATCCAGGGCTCTGACTGTTGTAGTATTTGATTTTTTTAATTATTTTTATGATTTAAAAAACTGTATGTAAAGTGCAAACTTGGCAGACCTGAATTGTTCGATTAAAAACAATGAGAAGGATCATGGAAAAATAGTCTGCCAGCATGTTGCCTCTGCGTTTTCTATTGACAGCGCTTCAAAAATGTAAAAAAGAGGTGTGCTATATTATGCGCACATGTCTGCCTCTTGAACTGATGTTTAGATTTCTTATAAAAACCAAGAAAATCGATGAGGCAGGCATCCAGGCCTGTGATATTCCAAAGGCGGACAATTTGATTTTTTTTTCCAACCCGACGCTCGCGCCAAGTTACGAGTACAAAATTTTACGCCTACTGAATATTATTGAAAATAATTAATATAATCTGTAGAAATGTTTTCAAAATCAAATCCAAATCAAAATGTGTCGGTAATATTTGGGTTCTAAATCTGTTACCTGTGTCCCCGCAGGTATAAAATAACTCTATAGTTTGTCCTTCTTCTCATTTGGGAAAGTGAGTGAGAACAGTATAACTCAGTTCCGACTTTTCCGTATTGTGTATCTAAATGTATACAGATATATGATGTAGTATTATAAGTAAATAGAAAGGAACAGAAGACAGCATTCTCTTTCATTTTGCACGCTGTGGCTCTCTCAGGCATTTCCACACGGACGTTTCAAAACCGTAAGGCTTCGTACAGTGAGAATTTGTTAAGTTTAGTTCCCGGTCTGCCTCTGACTCACCTCGCGAAAATGGAAGATCCAGAAAAACGTTGCGTTTTTTGTCAAACACAATACTTGGGCAACATAATTTTATTCACCAATAAAACGTTAGAAAAATGTGTACAGAAGTTATTAATTCGCCAAAAATTCGATTTAAAATTTTGTGATACCGCGCTGCCAGCTGAGGTCCGTGAGACGGAGGGATATCACCGCCAGTGTAACAGTAATTTCACCGCACTGAAAAGCATATACAAAAAAATTTCTCTCAAATAATATCTGTGCCTTCAACAACTGCAGCAGTTGAGATAGCTGAATCATCAGGTAGTACTGAACGTCCTTTCGTAGAAAATTTTGCACAGGAGGATGTGTCTGCGAGGTACGAAAAAACTATACGATAATGATAATATAATAATAATGCCAATTTTCACGATGTTGAAGTTCGCATCATTGAAATGACACGAAAACTGATTTTTAGGGTTTCGTACCGACAGGGTGAAACGAGAACCTTATTACTAAGACTCCGCTATCTGTCTGTCTGTCTGTCCGACTGTCACCAGGCTGTATCTCATGGACCGTGATAGTTAGACAGTTGAAATTTCCACAGATGATGTATTTCTGTTGCCGCTATAACAACAAATACTGAAAATCGGCCAAGAGCGAGTCGGACTCGCACTTAGCCGTTTTTTTAAATTGAACGCATAATTTTCATACAGTATTTGTCAAAAATAGTGGGGCAGAGTTCGTTGCCACTTGAAAACTCAATTTACTACATACAAATTGAAAAAAGTGCATTAGTTATCAAAATAATGAATAAAAAATACTATTTCGTTGTATTTCAACAATGCAAACTTCAGAATCGTCAATTTTCTCATCATTCGGAGTGATTTCATCGAAGTCTATTTATTTAACGCGAATGAATGTTTCTTCGCAATGAATATATTGTAACATTATATGAATAAACATTACGTATCGTAGGAGTTTCAACCTTTTTTTTAGCGTACAAACTTCAGAAACAAATGAAGAACAGGATCATACTGTACACGAAGGAGAAACAACTGAAGAACGAGATAAAGCTGGAACGAAGGGGAAGGCTGTTTTTTTGTAACAAACGAAGGAAAACGGTGCCCGTAGTACCAAAAGCACAACGTTGGCTGGAAACGGTAAAAGACAAAGCGACTGACATCGATGATAGCTCAACGTTAGATAAAATAGAGGCTGTGGCTGGAACTGTGGGCTATCATCAGTTTTGTAAAATCGAATATTTGACGAAATGCAGATGCATAAAAAATCAACAAAAATCGCCCAAAGCTTGGCATGACGAACGCGATTACCATTCCGGTGCTTTCGAACAGTTGTGCACGTACATTTCGTTGCACATTATTAAAAAAAAAGAATTCTTTTTATACAACTTCATCCGACCTTTGTACATAGAATATCTTAGAAAAATCGAATTAAACGGTTTTCTTCACATAAAGGATTCAATATAAAATTGAACCAGAAAATGGTAGATCTCAGATGAAAAACAACTACTTTCCTGGCAAATACCACGCAGAACGTTGAATGATATTCACCTGAAAATCCATGCATACTTCCATATAATATCAATGGACATTGAATGCAAATGTTTCTTTCTGATAAGCTCGATTATGTTTAATTTATGTCGTGTTCACCTAACAATCCGCATACCGGTTTCAGGCTTCTTGGCCCTCATCAGTACGGAGTACTCAACCAGCCAAAGGTCCAAAGAACTCTGGCTGAAGTGAGACACAACGTAAACAAACCATCATCGAGCTTGTAACACCTATAGGTACGCCGGAAAAGATAAACTTTAACTGGCGGTACCTAGTGACAGAAAGAAACACTCCGAAAATCTCCCACCTCGATAGGTTCCTAAATAAAAGATTCCTTTCCAGTAGGAGTGGCAAGCCTGTCTAGCATATAGTGGAAGATAAGTGCCATGTGAAGTGGAATGAATAGAAAAATCGAATTAAACGGTTTTCTTCACATAAAGGATTCAATATAAAATTGAACCAGAAAATGGTAGATCTCAGGTGAAAAACAACTACTTTCCTGGCAAATACCACGCAGAACGTTGAATGATATTCACCTGAAAATCCATGCATACTTCCATATAATATCAATGGACATTGAATGCAAATGTTTCTTTCTGATAAGCTCGATTATGTTTAATTCATGTCGTGTTCACCTAACAATCCGCATACCGGTTTCAGGCTTCTTGGCCCTCATCAGGCTTCAGGCATCAGGCTACTTGGCCCTCATAGAATATCTTAATGAAAAATATTTGAACTTACCGGAAGACCGTCCCAATTCCTTTTCAACGCAGCCTTTTCCAGAATTTTTTTAAATATTTTCAATGACAAAGTTAGATTTTTGACGGTCGAAAATAAAAAAGTTTTAGCGGCATTTGAATGCAGTGTTCCACCAAATGTCGATAGTTTAGATCAAATCGAAAACAAAGAAATCATATACAAAGCTGCAAATGCTGTTCAATCTGCAATTTTGAAAATTAAAAGAAAATATTATCCGGATACATTATCTGCACAACATTTTATCTAAAGCGAATGCGAAGCTCTTCCGGATTCTCTTAATGATTTGCTGCAGATAATTATTTGTGGTGACAGCACTCTTCGAAAAGGGCAACACTCGAAGAAAAATGTAATTTCTTCGATAGCGCAGGACATCGTGTACGCCACCACGACTGGCAATTTGGAGACGTCAAAACACGTGTGTCTGGGGATTGCCATGAAGAGTCTGACGAATGGTAAAGAAATCGTAGATTTGCTGAATTGTTTCGGACATTGCATCAGTTACACTGCAATCCCCGAACTGGAAACTGAAGCAACACTGTCGTTAACAAATCGGGATGAAGTTTTTCCTGCGGAAAAAAAAACAATCTCAGTACAGGAGTTGCTTTCGACAACTACGACCGATTCGTTGAGACCCTCACGGGAAAAGATACCCTCCATGACACCGTGGGCATCATCCATCAGAACATTGACGACTCTGAGGAAGAAACATCATTACCAACAGATGCTCACAGCAACATTGATTTGACGAGTGTCGATCCCGTTTTTGGTCAATCTTCGAGAAAAAGAAAGAGGAGAACGTTCGACGCTATTCTACCCGAAATCGCGCCTTAGGCTGAAAAGTCGAAAATTATCTAGCATTTCCAAACATCAGTGGCAGAAACACGATTGAACGTACCCGAGGATGTGAAAGAGTATAAGTATTTAAATCACGCGTGGATGTTATCACATGCTTTCGGAGTTACCCCCACGCCAATGTGGGTCGGGTTCAATCCTCTTATTTTCGAAGATAAATCTCCAATGCAGAGAGTCGCATACTTAACTCCTATCAACATATCTCCTACAGATACTGCAGTTGTATAAAAAACCTTATGCGCGAGCAAAACCATCGCTGCAGGTCTCCTACGATTTACAAGTAGCTAAAGTTGCTTTTACAATTTGATCTACCGAAAAACCGGCGTTTGACAGGATATTTGTACATCTTGGGATGTTTCATGTGATGATGGCGTTTTTCGAGGCCGTATCCATAGAGAACAGCGGATTAACAAACGTCATGGGAAACAGTGGAATGATTGCCGGTGGTTCACTGAAGGGATTTCTAACGGGTACTAATTTCAACAGGTGCAAGAGACAGCATCCCATTGCATTATTAGGCCTGCAGATTATCCACTTCAAAGCATTTTTGAGCTCAAAACAAAATTACGATTGACGACAACCTTGAAGAAACAATTGATAACTTGAAGAAATCGAAATACTACAATCCAAAGGTTGAAGACGATCAACTACGCCAGTTATTAGAAAGTTACGAAAGCTACAGGAAAAGAACCCTTCAAGGGGACCACGGTAAAACAGCTCAGTTTTTCATGATTTATATAAATTTGATTGATTACTATCTGATTGTGGGAAGAAGTATCCGTACGTCAAATTTTGAAATGTTTGTGTACATTCTGCCGAATTTGCGAATTGAAAGAGGATTAAAAGAGGAGTTTCAGAAAGGTTGTTTAGGTGTGAAAAGAACAGACAAGTCATTCAACCGAATTCCCATTGACTTGATACTCGAGCAGACAATCAACGCGGATGCAGCTAGGAGTATAACAACTATGACCAACTCCATTTCTGCTCGACAAAGATGGGCAATTATTTCTCACATTTTCGATGAAGCTGGATTGAAAAAGAACGACGATGTAGTTCCGGAATTGAAAAAAAGTGCCATGAAGAAAAATCAGGAGAGTCTGTACAATTTCATGACATCCATCGACGAATATATGAATCCGTTTGATCCAACATTGGACATAGACAAGTTATTTAACGTAACGAACGGAGAAGTTGCCACACGCAATATCGAGGATTTTCTTTTAAATGTTGAAAAAAACGGAAACTTTGCCTGCGAAACCTTCCTCTCCGAATGTAGAGAAGATCTGAAAAGATATGAATTACCTATTAAAAAAAAACATACTTTTGCCAAGGCCATAAAAAAACAGAATTGTCGTTGCGGATAAAGTGAAGGAAGTACGTCTGCAAAGAGACTCATTCAGACGTCTGCTGGCATTATCAATAAATAACAATATTGCCATTGAAAACGTGCTGTGCTGTACTTTAATTGTTTTCTCACATATGGAACAATCTGTGAGACCGATAAATCACAATTACTGTAAATACTAGAGTCGAAAGTAATCTCTGAAGACCCAGAAAATGTTGACATCATAATTATCGATGGATTTTTTCTGAATAATTCACTGAAATGATTTCCTCGGACGTTCGGTGAAAAGTTCAACATTACATATGCCAAAGAGATGCTGAAAGAATTGATCTAATTTTCTATATATATTTCACAACTTCGATCAAAGATGCAGAACGCATTCTTCGCGGAAGGACGAGGCACGAATAACAAATTTCTGGACCCCAGCAAGTACGACCCGCCGATTTCGCAAAAGAGATAAAAAACATGAAATTCAGAGAGGCATTGGTGGGTTTTTATTCGACATTGGGCGAATCCGGAAATGGCACCATTTTTTGGGAATAAAACAATCAATGTCAACCATGACAAATGCTACGAATTTCGTGTTGAAAATGAGCATGTGATTCGGACACTGAATGAAAATTTATCTTGTGCCATACACGAAGAAGCGGACACCAAAATTATTTATCAATTTGCCAAATTCAAATACGCGCGATTGACGTTATACGCTGCGCTGATACTGACGTCTTGATTATCATGCTCGGAAATATGGAATAGCTGCAGAGCTCTCTCAAGATTTGGATCGATTTCGGTACTGGCAACACACGTAGGTATATTGATGTTTCTCGAATTTATTCAGAGGTGAGACTTTTGATTCGCAGTTCCTTACCTGGTTTTTACCTTTTCGAAAAGTAGTTGTGTTCTGTTAGACATTCACAAAAAATAACTTCATTTTAATCATGGATTTTTCAATTCACAGAAAAATATTTCTTTCAATATTTAATTGAGAATGTTTCCCTTTTCAACATGAATACCCCACAAGAGGTTATCTTGACGATGGAAGATAGTGACTAAAGTTTATCTTTCAGTCGCAGTTGATTCCACATCTGATTTTATGAACATCCTGTTTATATTTTCAACAAATCAAAAAAAGACCTTTTGAAGGATTATTACAGTGCGAGGAATAGCAAAGAGCTCTTATCACCATTGGGAATGTTGATATTGACGCTTGTGAGAGCGTCTTCGACATATTGGAAGAATTCGTATGTCGTTTGTACAATATTAAAAAAACCGAAGAAAATTAACGAGGGCCGATAAGAAATTTTCTTAAAAACATACGACGTCTCGAACGCCGCTGCATCCTTCAAACTTTCACCCCACAATTTGATTTGGACGCTTCAAATTTTCTCCCATGTCGTACTGAATTAACGGAACACTTTCTGAGGACTTTGTATATAACCAAAATTTGGAAGAATGCCCACGAAAAAGATCCTGTTGGTGATTCGAGCCCGAATGATTGTGGTTGGGTACAATTTTAAATGGTTCAAAGGAGAAAAATTGCCCCGGTTCTATAGCGACGTCATATCCGAAGTTGAAGATCCCGAACATCAATCAGGTACACATTTTTTTCGTTCAGATGTATAATGTAAATTTCATGCCATAAAAATTTGAATACGTTGTGTATTTTCCAGACGAGGAAGGAGACATGGACGAAAATGCCGACATGAATGATCGGCAAGGTTTCTCGGATAGTAGCGATGACGACGCTTCTTGAATATTCTTGCTTTTTTCTTTTTAAAAAAAATTGCTCTCCAATAAATGTTCCAAACGGATTCCGTTTCTGGTTGGCATTTTAAAAAAATATTTTTCCATAGATTTCAGCTCCAGAAGTTGAATTGTTACCGTGAGTTCAGAGTATGATATTAAACAAAATAATGATAGTAAAACTATAATCACAATAATCCAATGCAATACCCGCTTTCCCTTGATTCCGTAAAATTCAAACAATTGTACAGCTGAGCAAAGTGTCTGCCAAATGTTTTCTCGTATCCAGGGAGTCATGATGAAACGAATGGGCGCAATGAGAACCGTGTGCAAATGACTCAATAGAGCTTTTTTTACATTTTTACAACTCCATCCCGGGATAATCCAGAGCCTCGAATATCTGCCTCTTCGATTTTCGTCGTTTCCAGGATGATTGTGACCATGAACTCCAGAGGCAGACATGTTCAAATGATTTAATACCCCCCCTCTTTTAAGCAACTTCAACCCGCTGTAACGCGGAAACGCAGCGACATAGGACCTTAATTAACTGGACCAAATCAATTCGTAGTGATCTAAACTGCAATCCACCTGGATGTGAAACTTGTGCTCATCATATACCGAAATGCTCGCCACCTTCCTAACTATCAATATCCAATTAGTTGAATGCAAGCTGAGAGGTGATACTTGCTTTGTGCATCAGGAACATTTCGCCCTTGGTGACAACTGCCATAGCGCACAAAGGTCGAAATCCCAATGCAGCCGATCACAATTATTTGAATCGGGATTTTAATTTTCTTGATTAAATTGATTTGAAATAAATGTTATAGGAACTCAGATAAAGTATTTTGAAGATGAAATGAGCTCGATCAACAATAATTTCAACGTCTCTTTGAGAAATAGATCACGAATTTCAAAGTAAAAACAGAAATGGATATTTTATGTTATTCAACTACTATCCATATTTACTAACCATCAAATCAAATTTCAAATCAAATCAAATGACACAAATCAAAATTATAATGAGTATAAATGAAAACGAGTTTCAACCCTTATGTTCGAGAATGGGTTTTCCAAAAGAGCTAAGACTCCGTTAGGCAAGTTTCCATTCAATTCAGCCCTCTTTCTGTGGTGACTGCTGATGAAGGAACGAAAGACATTAAGTTTCATCTGCATGATTTTCATTTGTGGCACACGGAATTAACTTGAATCCTTGTTCCGAGCCTCTTGGGCTACCTTTGGAAGTTGCCCTATGGGCAATATAGCTGCCTTCGTGATGCTGCACCATGAGTTTTTATGTACGATATGTGACATATAATAAAAACGGCAAACATGACAGACATGATTTTTTTGTCGTTTTTATAGAATCCTTCGTGCGCGAGTCCGACTCGCACTCGGCCGGTTTTTTTTCAAAATAAAACGCAAAATTCTCCTACAGAATTTGTCACAAATAGTGGGGCAGAGTGAAATTCAAACAATTGTACAGCTAAGCAAAGTGTCTGCCAAAAGTTTTTTCGTATCCAGGGAGTCATAATGAAACGAATGGGCGCAATGAGAACCGTGTGCAAATGACTTAATAGAGCTTTTTTACATTTTTATAACTCCGTCCCGTGATAATGCAGAGCCTCGAATGTCTGCCTCTTCGATTTTCGTCGTTTCCAGGATGATTGTGACCATAAACTGCAGAGGAGACATGTGCAAATGATTCAATACCCCCCCCCCATTTTTCAAGCAACTTCAACCCGCTGTAACGCGGAAACGCAGCGACATAGGACCTCAATTGACTGGACCAAATCAATTTGTAGTGATCTTAACTGCAATCCACCCGGATGTGAAACTTGTGCTAATCATATACCGAAATGCTCGCCACCTACCTATCAATATCCAATTAGTTGAATGCAAGCTGACAGGGGATACTTGCTTTGTGCATCAGGATCATTTCGCCCTTGGTGACAACTGCCATAGCGCACGAAAGTCGAAATCCCAATGCAGCCGATCAAAATTATTTGAATCGGCATTTTCATTTCCTTGATTATATTGATTCGAAATAAATGTATTAGGAACTCAGATAAAATAAATAAATACTAAAAGAAAAACTGGATATTTTAAGTTATTTAAGTACTATTCTATATGAAAGGATGAAATGAAGTCATATTTCATTACAAACATCCATATTTACTAACCATCAAATCAAATTTCAAATCAAATGAGTATAAATGAAAACGAGTTTCAACCCTTATGTTCGAAGATGGGTTTTCCAGAAGAGCTAAGACTTCGTTAGACAAGTTTCCATTCAATTCAGCTCTCCTTCTGTGTTGACTGCTGATGAAGGAATGGAAGACATTGAGACCATATGCAGCATGTCGGTATCGTTTTTTTCTGCATAACTTTCATTTGTGACTCACGGAATTTACTTGAATCCTTGTTCCGAGCCTCTTGGGCTACCTATGGAAGTTGCCCTATGGGCAATATGGCTGCATTCGTGATGCTGTACCATGAGTATTTCATGTACGATATGTGATATATAATAAAAGTTGTATTCCTCCACGTATAACTGATCTGATTCTGCGCAATTCTCTTGGAATGCTTTCACGTTTACAGCATATCCGCATGTTTTTAAAACAGTGTCGAAGCGATTAATCAGAGAATGATTTTTTCGGTTAAATTCGAAGCAACCTCTGGATTAGAAGAGAATCTGCGTGCATCTTTAGTATTACCGTAACTATGTTTAGGGATGTCCACCAAAAGACCCATTTCTCGCCGAATTTTACCTTGAATTTCTTTTTTTCTGTTAATAAACACTTTTGAAGATTAGTGGTCCACCCCCAGAAACAAATCCCATACTTTAAACGAGACTCCACATAGGCATAACAGACGTTCAGTAGCTGCTGAACTTCTATAACACATATCACATCACATATCATATAAATTACTGGCTGAAAAATTCACAACCAATTGTTCGCAATGTTCTTTAAAACTCAGGCACCTATCTATATGGAGGCCTCAGAATTTTGATTGTTCATCATAACAAAACAATCCATTATATCCATATATATAAGCGTAGGAGTATTGTCTTGTAAGAATTGTAGAAAAATGATTTTTGGTTGAACCACGAATTGACACCATCGAATACATCAGAACATTTCTGCTTCAGACAATTTTCATTTTCAACAGAGATTATCATACCAGTGTCATCTGTAAATACCGAAGACAATCCTTCATTCTTTGCCGTACTAATTTTGCTGTCAAATTATCATTATTTATGCAATCGAATGTCCTGCTGAGGTCACGGAAGACCCCAACAGGTCATTGGCCTTCTTCCATGTATTTCACCAAAGTATTCAAAATAGAGTTAATTGCTGTGGATGTTGATTTCTGTTCATGGAATATCTGCTGGGATGTTGGGTCCAAGCTGAAATATTGTATACCGAAGCATGCCTGGATTTAAAAAAAAATGAAGGGGTAGTGAGAATTGGTATTTCATGGAATAATCTGATTATCAGGAAAAAGAGGTTAGTAAAATAATGTCCGAATTATTGGGAAGTGAAATCACCGAAAATTGTAAATAATGTGGAAAAAACAAGGATTTGAGGAAACTTTTGGATCTCTACTCCTACATATGATATGAAGAAATGAAGAATGACATTTTTTTCGGAAAATTGGAAAAATTCTCTCAGATGTGGGAATCTCAAACAAAAATTGCTCTCAGATACAAGAGCATTTTGTTTCCATTCAGAATTGCAATAATATTTTTTTTTTCATAATGGTTTTTCAAAAAAAAAATTATTCATTTCTTGAAATTTGATCATTTCATCATCGAGTTCTTCGGGTTTGCTTATTGAATAAGTTTTTCAGCAGTCAATTTGAAAAATGCTTATCCAACAAAAATAGACAAATGAGCTGATACTGAAGTTTTCAGGCCTGAATAATTGCGGAAATGAGTTAATTGTCGAGTCGAAAACTCTACAACGCAATACAATACAAATACAATAATGATAAGATAATACGAATTATCACTTTGAACAGTAGTCAGAAATATACATAAAGGTCAACAAAACCCGACTGGGAAGTAGAATTAAGACTCGAGAGATTGAGATTCTCCTTCGCTATATTCAGGTGAGATGGAATCATCATCGGGTTGAATAACGATCAGACATATGGAACTTTGCACATAATTTGTTCTCTCATCTGATAACGTGGGCCACACATTTCTTCTGCAACTAACTACTACCTGCTTCATTCTATACTTGCTTGAAATGGTCGGGCATAACTTCAGTCAATGTTGGTGACTGATTGCATTTCCGAAAGCTCTTAGGTCAATTTCAAAAGAAGTACTACCTATTGGTCCCGTCACCACAACAAGACTTTCGAAAAGTTTTGATATTTATTCGCCGAAACCCAAAAATATCAAATTGTCGATATAACCTACCGGATTTCTTAAACTTATCAGCAATAGTTTTTGACTTATGTCAATTAAGTGTCGAAATAGCCTCGTGCATAGAAACAGAAAGAATCAATAACTTCTGAACCATTCAAGGTGAATCAACTAACTTTTTTTCATTGGATTCTTTAGACATCAAGCGCATCTCTTGAGATTCAAGCGATCTCAGAGTCGATGTTTCGTCGCCTACTACGGTTTTTTGAAAATGACAAATTACAAATGGCAATACATTGACTTTTCAAATGCAACACCCTGAACTTCGTTGTACCATTTTATGGTATTTTCGAAAGTGTTTTGCTGAAAAAAGGTTTGTGGTGTTTACTTTGTAAAATTTTCATGATTTTTTCTAAGAAAAAAGAAGTCAGTCAAAAGTAATTTTATTCAATTTTCTTTGTATACATTTTCTTATTATATTCTGAAATTTTCCCTATGTCCCCACTGTAGAGTTCTGCGCTCTTTTCAGGGACAGCTATATATTTCATTTTTCCTAATGATAACATTGCTGTTTCTATCTAAAATTTTGTTTGGGTGTGAGGAGAGCTGCGGCTCTTTTTATCCTCCTTTTTCATTCGTGCCATTCGGCGTTCTGAAGGAACGTGCTACGGGAAACCGCAGAAAACCTGTGCACACGAATGTTACATTTCTATATATCTCATTTCCTGTTTGTGTATTTTATTTTCAAATTTTTCCTTAATTTAACTTGTAATACTGAAATATAGAGGTATGATTAGTGGGATTGGTTTGGGATTGTTTTTCGTTCGTCTGTCTGTTTGTGTGTTTTTCAGTATGTATTGAATGCTTCTTATTCCAGTGTTTTTCTTGTTATTGTTTTTTGAAATTTCAAGCTGTGTTTATCTGTGATTTTCAGAACTATTCTGTATTTATCTGGAATTCTTTTTGAGTAATTTGTTATTTTGCTATTTCATTTATTCTGAATTGATGAGATTTTATTTTCTCGTTTGTTTTTTTGTATGTGAATTTTGATCGATTTGTTTTTGATATTTGTGTTTGAGAAAAAAAAAGAAGGAAACTAATAGGCCGCTGTGATTGAATTTGACACATCCATACAATTCTGAAAAGAATATGTTCTAACAGAATGAAATGGTAATGGAAACAGGAATACATCCCAAAGGAAACGATTCTAGTAATCTTTACAAGAACGGGAAAGGATGATTAACAGGAAACAATGTGAACATTTTGAGAAAAGGCTACTCATTAATGCTCAAATAGGCCACCATCATGTTCCACACCAGCTGCTAGTCTTCTAGTAAATGATTCTAGAATTTTAGCAAGCATTTTGCTCCATCAGTTGAACGGAAGGCTTCCGTGATCCTGTTTTCCATATCATCTCCAGTTGTTAGACGATCTCTGAAAATTATTTCCTTCATGTACCCCTTGAGAAAAAAAAAGAAGTTAGGTCTGGGGATCGCGCGGGCCAAGGAATAGTACCTCCTCTGCCTATCCAACGATTAGGATATGATTGATCTAAAAATTCTCGCACCATCCTATGGTTATGCCCTGCAGCACCATCGTGTTGCAACCATATGGTCCCTCTGGAGTTCAAATCTACCTCTTTTAACATTCTGCGAAGATTTTCGCGAAAAAAATTTCTATTTGCAACTGTATTTGCAAAATCACAACCATACAATTATTGATGTAGGTTCAGATGAAAAGGGTGGAACTTATTATTATTCAATTCACACTACTTTGTGAATATCTGTTTCTGCTGCTATTTGCTCAATACTTGGGTGATCATTTTTCTGTAGAATCAATAAAACTTGCAACTCATTTCCTTCATTGATCCAACCACCAACCATTTCTTCTTTGGTACAAGACACACTACCACTGAGTTCAACCGATCTCTCAACTTTTGGAAAGGATAATAATGGATTTCTTTCGGCTTCGCCAAAACAGTAGAACATATTCACTGAGTCTTCGTGAGAGGAATTCATTATTAACAATTAGACGTGTACAATTATTGAAAGTATATGGATGTGTAATATTTTACGACAGCGGCCTTTTTTTCTAAAAACACCATCAGCATTTCTTATTTTGCAACAAATCTCGCAAAGTTTACAAAGTAGATCCCACCACTCCTATGTCAACAAAGAGCTCTTGAAAAATTGAGTGTTGCAATGGAATTTAGGGTGATGCAATAGAATAGGTCGAGTTATTGCCACTTGTAAATTGTCATTTTAAAAAAATCGTAGTAGGCGATAAAACATCGACTCCGAGTTTGCCCCACCTCAAAACATGTGCTTCAACTCGTGTTATTGTCTTTATGTTTGCTTGTCCTCAATAATAATAATATTAAGGACCAATCGATTTTGAACTATTTTCCCGATGAGATGAAGGCTTGAAACTTCAAACATAGCTTAGAAGTGGATGACAATGCTATTCGCTGTGTGCATTAGGCTGGAGGGGATATATGAAACTATGACAGCGCCTATGGTGACAGAAGTGGGTTATGATCCTGGTAATCACTAATCACAAGCACAAGCTGAAAACTTTCAGTTTCTGAGGTCTCCCCGTTCATTCACAAATCCCTTAAAAATATTGTACCACGCTTCAGATGAATAAACATCATTATTATAATAGTGGCAACGGTCACGGTTGGGTAGTTGAACAACAATCATACATATAATAATAATGAGCCCTCGCTATTGCTGTGTAGTCGATTGCAAAAATAGTACTTGTAAATTTTATACATTTCCAACTGCATCACAAAAACTGCAGCAAAGAGATAAGCGTTCTGTTATTCCACGATATTTCAATCTCTAATTCCGGGACGTGAGGTTTTCATTCGATAAATATTTTAGATGTTTTCCGTTTTTTATTTGATCGTCAACAAGTGGATAGTAAAAGTATTAACCAAGTTCCGTGGGACGTAGCGACTTAAACTGCGAGTTCGGGAACGCCTGGACGGTGTTGTAAACTGATCAATCAGCCTTATGAACAGAGGACAGAGATACTTTTGATGTCTTTCCAAGTTGTCTATCAAACATGGCATTCTATCAGGACAAAGTACCTCGCAGATGATTATTAATTTGTGTTTTAATTTTCACGAACTGGTTTCGGTTACAAAAGCAATTGGCCTTACATCTGAACTGATATTAAATGTAATGCAGTTCAAGTACTAAGGTTGAACATCGTTACTCGTAGGTGTTAGAAAGTGTTGAACGTGTTTGTATTATTTAGGGACCGTTCAACGTTCTTCCATCCTTACAAGGGTAAAAGTGGGATCCCATATTCAGGTACAATTGTGAACCTCATTTCTTTTCTGATTATTATATCATTTGAGAATTTCATTAGATAGGTTTGCGTTGAATCTGATGTTTCCCGTCAGGTTGAAGGTAGCCAGGGTTATATGGGTACTTTTTTAAATTTGTTAAACCACTTGGCTCCCTCACTTTTTTATGTTCACAAGAGCTTATGAACCTGCGACCTTAATAAACTAACAACGAGCAAGCACATTACCTACTTGCCGTACCTAAAAGTACACAGAAGTAGCATTACTTTATGATATTCAAAATATCATAACTTCACATGGATAACCTCCAAATGCGGTGAACTATCGTATCAATACACATATATTTCATCAATTACTTACTTTTTTCTTCGACAGAAAAAAACTTTGATTCATCTGGAACTGGCAGTGAGCTTAACATTGTTACATCGAGGTAGATTATTTAGAAATTGTAAAAAAATGAATTGTTACATAGTGAGTATGGGAAATAAAACAGGAAAATTTCAGCCATCCAGTCACTAGAGGGCATTACCAGTCTTGCACACAGCGAATAATAACGCACTTGCTTGAATATATATTAGTTTTTTTTGTCTGTTATGATAATTATAGCAAAGAGCAATCAATCTATTTTGAATTTACTTCACGATGAGCCAGCTAGAGACTTGAAACTTCAAACATGGCTCAGAACTGGATGATAATATATTAGGAACTCGCTTTCTTCTCTGTCTGTTCACTTATTCGTCTGTAATAATGATAATTACAGTGAGAAAAAATTGATTCGGAACTCACATCCTGTTGAACTAGAGCGGGGGTGTCATATGCGGCGGCTGCCCAAGGCGCCCTCCCCGCTCAATCAGCTCAAATCACAAATATCCCCAAAGACATTCTTTCCACTTTGGATCAAATGAGGATGCAGTTTGCACAGTTCGCAGAAGCTGCTGCAAAATTCTCAATCGGTTTTAATCCCAACTAATGGGTGGAAGGCAGCTTCCGAATTTCATCAAAGCGGTGAGTTGGAATTGTAACGGTCTCCTCCAGAACAGACTCGAGTTTATAGAGTTTCTTGTAGAGAACAACATTGATGTTGCTTTTCTGCAAGAGACTCGTCTTAATGGACAACCTGTTAGATTTCCTAACTACAAAATGCTTAAAAATGACCGAATTGGGCGTCCGGGTGGTGGTGTTGCCATTTTGGTAAAACGCTGTCATTCGCACGTGCAGCTTGGCATTTCCAATGATGATACCCATGGTATAGAATCAGTAGGTATTGTTTTCAACACGAGGAGTGGTCCTATTTGTTTAATCAGTGCCTATAACCCTCCGAACAATAGAATACTCCCTGAAGCACTCGATGTGCTTCCAATGAAAACAGATCAACCCGTTTTTGTTGCAGGTGATCTGAACGCTAAGCACGTGCAGTGGAGCCGTGTTACCAACACGAATGGTAGGCGACTGTGGCAACACAGTGACGGGTATGAATACCAGGTGTTGGCTCCAGATGAGCCGAGGTTTTTTGGTGCCGGTAACGGTAGACCTGATGTGCTTGACATTGCCCTGGCCAGGAATATCCCATGGAATTGGGTCATGCACGTTCTCGCCGAGTTGAGCTCTGATCACAACCCGGTTATTTTGACGCTAGGAGGTAATCCACCGCCCCAGACAGATCGTGTACGAGAGTAAACTGGGATATGTTCAGTTCACTCCTGGAGACTTCATATTGCACTCCTGAGAGAATGAATCCTCCACTTGAGTTGGATCAGGCCGTAGCGCATTACGAACTAACCATTAAAAATGCCTTGATGGATTCCTCCCGCAGAAAACAAGCTTCCAAAAACGATGATGAATTCCCGCAAAGACTTAAAAATCTAATACGTGAAAGAAATAGGGCAGAAAGAGCCTTTCAAAGGAGTTTGTTTCCTGCGGACAGAATCCGGGCTAATCAGTTGAATAGGGAGGTGAGAGAAAGTATATCGGAATTTAGGCATGAAAGATTCGGCAATATACTTCAAAATCTAGAGAACAACAATCAATTGTGGAAACTAAGTGAAAATTTAAAGACTAAAAAAGCCGATCTTCCCCCTATTCACGGTGAGGGCGGAATGTGCTATGACTCTGAGTCTAAAGCTCGAGCATTTGCAGATTCGATGGAAAGGCAATTTAGGCTGAACGAGCATACAGACGATGATCTGGATCGAGACCTTCTGTTAGGAGATAGGGTTCGTCGCACCTTAAGAGAGCCAAATCGGAATGACATTCGTCCGGCTTCGCTGGATGAACTTAAGGCGCACATTAGAAGATTGAATCCTAGAAAAGCGCCTGGTTATGATGGTATCACTAATCGAATGATTAAGTATTTTCCGGATAACCAGTTGCAGTCATTGTTGAATATAATAAATAATTCGATGCGCCTTGAAAGATTTCCTCGAAGGTGGAAGCATGCCATCGTGGTGATGATTCCGAAGGAAGGACAAAACCCGACCTTCCCACAAAATTATCGTCCAATCAGTCTGCTTTGCAGTTCAGCCAAGTTGGTTGAAAAAATCGTCTTGGAAAGGCTCGACGATGAAGTGGATGACAGAAATGTCACACCGAATGAGCAGTTCGGCTTCCGCCGAGCTCACTCCACCGAGCTTCAGGTTCTGAGGCTGGTGGAAGATACGATAAATTCATTAAATACCAACAACAGCACCCATGTCACACTTCTTGACATCAGTAAAGCGTTCGATAGAGTATGGCATGAAGGCTTGCTTTCAAAATTGATAGACTCCCACTTGCCTCTGGGTCTGGTGAAGTAGCTGAAATCGTTCCTCATGGGTAGGACATTCCAAGTCAAGGTCGACAATTGTCTCTCGGATTCGAGAGCCATTGAGGCCGGCGTTCCTCAGGGGGCAATATTGTCTCCTATGCTCTACGCTCTTCACACGTCAGACATACCCAGGGGTGAACACGTGAAGATTTCCCTTTACGCTGATGATACGTCCCTACTTTCTCCTTCAGCCGACCATCTGATGGGTGTCGTCTATTTGCAGAATGCCTTAGACGATCTCCAGCAGTGGTATCTGGAGTGGAAAATAAGGGTGAATCCTGACAAAACGCAGGCTATCTCGATGGGTCGCAAGAGAAACAACCCGAAGAGAGGAGTGACTGTCTCTGGAAGGGAGATGAATTGGTTGGAGCAGGTCAAGTACCTCGGAGTTACATTGGATCGCCGACTCTCCTGGAGGCCACACGTTGAATTGATAAAAAATAAAATACATAAGAAAATCGCATCACTCTATTCGTTAGTAAACAGGAGAAGTGAACTTTCCCTGAAAAATAAAGTAATGATCTACAAGATGGTTTTCAGACCTGTCATCTTGTATGCCTCAGCCGCCTGGGGCCAGACCTGCAGAACGAGCATTCGCGTCCTGGAACGGGCGCAAATGAAAGTTCTGCGTATGATAACGAACGCTCTGTGATACGTGCGGAACGAACGGATACTTGAGGACTTAAATCTGCCTTCCATCAGAAGTATCATCAGAGAACGCAATCAGAGAGTATTTGATTGTGCAATAGCCCACAAGAATCCTCTTGTGATTACAATATAGACGACCCCTCGCGTTCTAAACGTCCCAGGCGCTCTCTGGAGTGATGGGCTATTTATTAATCCATACAGGGTAGTGAAAGCTGCATCCTCTATAGAAATTAATATTTTTCAAAACTTTCAGATCAAAAATTATTTCTCGGCTATTTTTGAGAATCATCACCATGGCAAGGACTGAAGATTCTTCTCTAGTCCTTGTCCAATCAAAATTCAAGTTTCGTGAATGGCTGTAGCCCACCTGTTTTTATGTTGAAAGAGTAAGAGCCTTCGGGTAACACTTGAATATAATAGTGATAGTAGATAGATAGATAGCTAGATATATTTATTTCACAACTTCACATTAAATGTTTGCTGCAAGTCAAGAGTTACAAGAATTGTACAAGGTAAACATATAAAAGTCCTTAAAAAACACTATATAAATATATATATATATATATATATATATATATATATATATACAATATAAAAACGATTCACATAATAAATATTCTGATATAAAATCCTAAATTAATTATGACAAAATAAAAAAAAACATCTATAACAAGTACGTGTACGAAAAAATGAATTGACCCTGGCAAGGTGACAAAAATTCATTCACTCAAAATAAAAAAGTTGCATTCAAATACTCCTCAGTACTATAAAAACAGTTTTCCAACATGAATGACTTAATTTCAAGTTTGAATGACTTGGGGTTGAGTTGTTTGATATATTCAGGTATATGGTTGTGAAGGTTTATATTTGGGGAGTTTTTCTGGGACTTCGTTAGTCTAAAGTACGGTATTATGACCAGTTCAGCATTTCTTGTATGATACTGATGAACATCCTGATGTTTCGAGAATAAATGTTTATTTTTATGGATTTCAAGAACGGTGTTATAGATGTGAAGAGATGGAAGGGGTGAGATACCCAAGCTTTTGGAAGGTGGTTTGCAATGGTCTCTAAACTCCGCGTTCATAATAATTCTTATGGTCTTTTTTTGTTGTCTGAAAATTTCAATGGATTGGGAGGAAGCACCCCATAAAGTTATGCCGTAATTTATGTGTGAATGAAACATGGCAAAAAAGGCAGTTTTCAAAGCATGAAGGTCCACTATTTTCTTTAGTTGTCCTAGAGCAAAAATGCTCTTAGAAAGCTTCACATTCAACTCATGTATGTGGGTTGACCATGATAAGATTTCATCGAGAGTTATTCCCAGTAGTTTTCCACTTTTAACGCTATTGTTACTGTTGTTTGAGGAAAATATAATTTCCTTGGTCTTCTCTTCATTCAGTTTCAGTTGATTTACTGTGAACCAATCTGTAGCCAGTTTCAATGCTTTATCCGTATTGAAGGATAACATTTCCAAATTTTCGCCGTTTGACACTAAAGAGGTATCATCTGCGAAGAGAACACTCCTGTTCGGCAACATGAAATGTCTAAAGTCATTGACATAAATCAAAAATAACAAGGGTCCTAAAACTGAGCCTTGGGGAACCCCGTGTAAGACATTTTCAACACCAGAAAACGTGTCATCCATACACACTGACTGAGTTCTATCCGTCGAATAGGATTTGAACAATTTGAGGGGTAGCCCTCTCACTCCATAGTATTCCAGCTTGTCAAAAAGAGAAACATGGGAAACAGTCGAATGCCTTGGAGAGATCACACAGTGTAATGTCCACGATATCACCATTCTCAAGACCTTCCACAATGTAATTCACAACCTTCAACATAGCATCAGTTGTGGACTTTCCAGCTCTAAAGCCATACTGGTATTTGCTGAAGAAATTATTTATTACAAAAAAATTAACCAACCTGTTTTTCAGGATAATTTCAAAAATTTTGCCCAGAACCGGAATTATTGAAATGGGACGATAATTGTCAATTACAGATTTATCACCCTTTTTTCATAATGGCCAAACTTTTGCATACCTGAAACAGGTAGGAAAACACCCTGTCATTATGCACGAGTTGAAAAGTGTAGTAAGTGGTTCAATAATTACATCAATGATCCCTATTATTATTTCACTAGATAAGTCATAGCAATCCAGACATTTGGATTTTTTTAATGACTCCACTGCCTCGATAATTTCACACGGCAATATGGGTTTGAGAAAAAAGGAGTTACATGATGCGGCAGTGGAACTGAGTAGATCAACCGAAGTTTCAGTCGTGTGAGGCAAACCAGATATCATATTTTCTGCGACGTTAGCAAAAAATGTACTGAAGCTTTGAATTGGAACATCAGATATAACCTGTGTTCAAGGTTTTTTATTTAGTTCATGATTAATCAATTGCCAGCTACTTCTAGGCTTGTTCTCTGATTCAAAAATGTACTTATTATATGCTGTATTTTTAACGGTATTTGAATGATATCTGTAGTGGTTACGATAAGCCTTGTATGCAGCGTAATCATCCTCATTTTTCCTACAGTCACAAATAGCTTTTAAACAAGAGAGATTTTCCCTCATTTCTCTCAGAAAGTCATTAAACCACTTAACTGGAGGTTTAATTCGTTCGAGAACTTTTTTCTTTGGAAAACATTCCTTTCGTAGTTCCTCGAAATGTCTAGAAATTTGTTGGCAAAATCATTTGTGCGTCAAGATTATTCATAGTGAGTATATTCCAAGAAACATTTTCCAATAAAAGTTTCAGCTTTGAAATATTTTTTTCATTGATTTGTTTTCTCCATACTGTTGAAGGTGTATTACTACATTTAGCATTTATGATCATATATTGTCCGTAATGATCAGATAAGCAGGGCTCCAACACTCCCGTTTTAAAATTATCGTTTTCAAGATTTGTCAAAAATGTTGTCTATACAAGATGACGAATGCGATGTAACACGTGTATCCTCATGAATAGTTATGTTGATATTAAATGAATTTATCATACAAATAAGTTCTTCACGTTGAGAGGAATTTGATCTAAAATTCACATTGAAGTCACCGTAAATAATAATCTTGTTTTACTAATAGATTTTCAAAATCAAGCATGAAAAGTTCAAAATCACCCAGACCGGACCTGTAAGAGGTAATGATAATTGTCTCGAGGGACAATATCTCAATACCGCAAAACTCCGAATTTATCTCACTGTTAAAGCCTTCACATTCAATTTCCCTATATTTCATGCCAGACTCGATAAAAATAGACACACCGCCGTGTTCCCTTTTTTCTCTAGAAAAAAACGAAGCTAAATGGTAGTTCACAATATTCATGGATTTGAGGGCAGATTCACTCAGCCAGTGTTCGGATAAACAGATTATATCATATTTCTTTTCATCCAGGAACAGATTAAATTGGTCAACCTTATTTGAAAGACATTGAATATTTATATGAAAAATTTCAAAACTCTTGTCAACCTTGCCACCTTTAACATCTACAAATACAGGGTTTGTTAAATATCCTGTTTCACGTCTTTTCTCTTGTGAAAAAAACTATTTACATATGCACCTTCTGGCCAAATATTGGGGTGCATTGCTTTGGTTAAATTGGCAGAATCAACAGAAACCTTAAAGGAAGAGTAATGATACATTGAGTTAATTTTTCCACCACAACTTCTGGAAAAGAATCAATTAAAATAGACTTGAGCTCTTCCACGGTCATTCAATGATTTATTTTGTAAACATGCAAATATGCAAGCTTAGGTAATACTCTGATATTAATATTATTTTTTACTTCTAAGGCACCAACTATAGGTTTGTTAAAAATTCTTCTCCTGTAGGTAACTCTGGTGAAGTTTCCAGCATTCTCGATATCAGAATTTGCACTACTAATTCCTGGTACGTGACGAATAGAGTAATTAGAAGAACCCGATACACTCGGCTCTTCAATAGTAGCCACCTTACTGTCTCTCGAAGTTATGGTAGCGCATTTTACAGCATATGATACTTGCGCAGTTGTAATTCGTTTCTTAGCAGAAACCTGCAATGCTGTTGAAGAAACTGGAGTAGCGACAGCACTTGGAACTGATATCTGTGATATTGAAGGTCGTTAAGAAGATTTATTTACAACATTCGAACTGATAGTGGTTGGAATTTGAACCTCTATGGGAATTGAATTCATGTTGTTCAATCCATCAGCAGGTGGCGGACTATATTCATTTGTATTGTTATTTAATATAACATTCGTAAGCTTTAATTGAGCCTTCAGTGACTCAATTGTGTCTTGTTGTTGGTTAATAATCATATATTTCTGTTGCAAAATGATTTTCAAATACGATATCTTCTTCTTACCAGAATTTTCATCGACTTCTCCATCAATGGCACTACTGAAGGTCATGTCAAGATCAACATTCATGTCACAACATTTTATTGATTTTTCACTTTCACTAATCATCACAATATTTTTCTACTATTATGTGACATTGTACCACACTGAATACATGTTAAACCACTTTTAGCAATTTTGTTACACTTTTTGCAGACTTCATCCTACGGCGATCAACTCACATTCATCAGTCGACCCTGATATGTTGAACTAGAGACTTGAAACTCAAATCATAACTCAGAACTGGATGACAAACAAACGGACATATGATCAGGTGAAGAGGAACTGAAATAAACCTACAATTTGACACATATTTCTGTCATATTCTCGTGAAGATGTTTGAAATGGATTGTAGAGTTTCACACATACACAGGACTAAAGAGTAGAAAATAATTATTCAAAAATTATTTTAATATACCGTGTTTTCAAAGCCGACTAAAAAGTATAAAATAATGTATTCATACAGATTCCTAACCCCATACAAAGTTCCCTGAAAATGTGTTTAGTGAATTTTCAAAATCTATGGAAATACTTAGATTCGAAATGAAAAACGTGGGGTACATGCAATAGATAATAGTAAGGAGTGTAGGGAAGTGCAGTTCATATCTGCAGTGCAACTTTGTTTTTATTGAGTGAACTATTCATGCTTCAATTATTTATTGCATGCGCCCCAAGGTTTTTGTTTTAAATCTCACAAGTATTTTGATAGCTATTAAAAATTTACAACAACAAATTTTCAGGACAATCTCTATGAAATTAGGAGAAATTATTTTATACTTTTTGGTCCGTTTAAAAAAAAGTGGTATGCTGTCCAATAATCGATAACGATACGACGCTTTATCAGTAACGATGACATAGTTTCCTTACTTCCGCTTGATAATATGTTAATTTCGAACACTGAGTACGAACCGGGGTGTTCGTTCGACATTAAAATACATCGTTGTTATTTAGTTCAGTTTGCTATAACAATAACAGAATATAGTTCCAACCAATTAGTCAGTTACTTGGTGAGTGGAATGCGAAAACATTTATCTATTAAAAAAATGTGATAGGGGAGCCAGAATAAATAACAAGTAGAGTTCTTAGCTTAACAAAAATATATAGCATTGTTTGCATTATTATATAATAGTTAATGCAACACATATAATGAGAGGTGAATCATTTGACAATTGTGTTGTCCTGATATGTTCTTGAGACCACACGGGTCCTGATGTGTAATGCAACATGAAGCGAATGTTGTGATCACGATTAAAGGGATATATTTTTCCATCATGGAGACACTTCAGAACAGTTCAATGACAGTCATTACTTTCTTGTGCAATTTGGCGTGACCTAGACATTTGATTCTCTTGTTCATTTGATGAAATATTCATCTCCACATCATCATTCACAGATTGTAGCTTTTTTCAATGGTTATTCCTTGTGATATATTTGGCAACTCCGTACGATTTTGATTGAAAATGTTGACAACTTACATTTGACTTTAACACATATTCCTATAACAAATCATTATCAGAATTTCAATGAGCCGGGTTTTCGTTTAATTTCGCATTGTGAATTACCATATGCACATATTTACTGATGTCTCTCTATTATTCTAGTTACCTAAGATGTTTTTGTTTCACTGAAAAGAGGGTGAATGATAATTGATGAAGGTTTCTGCCAAGAAGGCAATCAAGAATATTTTAAATATTCAATACGCTAGAACAAACTACAAATAGGGTAGAAGGTGCAGTGATTGGCCTTTGGGGATTTATTGGCCACTTCTTATTTGAATGATTTTATTAAGAAATAAACAAAATTAGTGCTACAAATGTAAGTACACAGTACACTATGATATATTTAAGATGAGCTATTGTTTTGATTATTTGTTTACTGAAAAATAAGTAATGTGGACTTAAATAAAACAGTTTTCAACACTCTTACCTCAAAAATTATGATAATTATTGGGTGGCCACTTAAAAATAATTTGGTAAAATTCTAGTTATTGGCCAAGTGGCCCATTTACTATCAAAAACACCTCTGACGTTAAATATGTCCTGCTTATGTGAAATCAATAGTAAATAATCCCAAGTTATTAACAGAGACAATTATAAACCTATTGGATGTGTATTGTTGATCGTTGGCCGGTGGCCAATAACTACGCAATCACTAACCGTATTATATTATTTTAAAATTTTGTACAAAATGCCTAAATCAACATGTCTCTGACCCATGTTTTTCTGAAATATATGGAGTATATTTATTATTTTCATTTACGTAATTATATTCGGGTTAAATAATATATATTAACTTTCAGTAGTCAGTAGTTTTACTTACTCCTCACTTTACTCTTACATCTAATAAAAATCAACTTAATTATATGCTGGTATTCTGGTATTTCAATAAACATATTTCAGCCGTAAAAAACACCATTTTCATGTAGTAAAATATTCGAATCTGTGATGGGATTGGGACTTATTGATTAGTTAACCAACTTCGATTGACCATTGACTTGCCTAGACAGTCGTCTCGTTACGAGACTCTCGTAGGTGTAATCAAATTCGAAATTCGGATTACACCGTCGGTCACTGCCTTGTTCTCATCTCTTATCCGGTACAACATAATTGGGAATTCAAAATTAGATGCCAGCGCCAGAGTGCCGAAAATGCAAACCAGAAAAAAGTACACTGTTTGTCTGTTTTCTTTAGAGGTTATACCCTTGTTTTGAGTTTTTCTTAAAATATTTCTATTTTGTATTCGTTTCCAGTTTTTTTAGTGTAGAGTTATTCATTTCAAGACTCTAGTGAAATGGTGTAATTGAATCTTGAAAGAATATCATTCGCAATAACTCACTACAGAACACCTCAATGCAACATTGATTTTTTGGTTTAGTTGTTAGCGAAATTCAGCGAGCCTGTACTGTCTAAATAGTTTAAGTATATATCTTTTGATTTTCTTCGAGTAGTTGATATTTAGTTTCTACTGCGTGTTTTCGACCTGAGTTGAATCATATGTCAAACTCCAATTTCTCTTACGTTGTTCCTGTTTTCGGAGTCAAGATACGGCGTGTCATGGTTGTCAAGTTTCAGTCCGGTGATTCCTGCACTGAATCGGTTTTCCTGCTATTTTATCGGCTGGCAGTGCGCATAAGAAGAGAAAAATTGAGGTTCTTCCGTGAAGGCAGAGAGAGAGAGTGGTTTGGTGCCCGAGGATCTCTAAAAAGGGGATGTAGTGGCGGTGCTACTCGGAAAAAGAGACTATCAAGTTTTTGGATCTGAATTGTAGAATACACTTCCGAACTCAGTAGATGCCAGAACCCGTTTGAAGTGGAATATTTTTCTGGGTATATATTTTGAATTAGCCCTGGAACTTCCAGTATTTCCATTTGTTGTACCACGAGGCACCGGCTTCTCATTTTTTTTGAAGCCCTCAGTCGAGGTGAGTTGACAGAAATATCATCTAGAAAAAAATATGCGTTTGATGTTGTTTTGTACATCCATTATTAGTCGTTTTTGGTTTTAGGGTTGTAGGAGTAGACTACGGATTTTCACATTTTTCTGTGAGGAGTTTTGATGTACCTCCATATCCTTTAGGAGTTATTAGTCCAATGGGATCGTAGCCATCATCCTTTGGTTCCATCACGTTTTTAAACTGACGCATTCATCCCTCGGGGTACGTTCAGCGTTCGACACCCCCTCTGCCACCATTCAAAAATATCGCCCACCACTGTTGAAAAGAACAGCGTAAATACCTAACGTGCCACATCGGAGAGAAGTTCATACACAAGGCCAGAATTTTTTATTATTTTGATTATTCAACGTGAGAGTTCGCTCAAAAAACTAATACTTCTGTTTCCATCAATCTCATTGTATAAGCTTATAAGGCACAAGCTCTAATGTCTAACATTTTATTTGTGAGCTTTATCGTAGTACTATGAAAAAGCATAATTTTTTTCTATGGAAACTCTGTAACATTTTTATTTTTTATTTTTTATTTCTTTTCAAGTTGTTATGAAACTTTTCACAACATTTTGACATCTACCAACGGCGGTATAATCACATTTTGTTGTAAGTGGCATTTGAATATATTTTTTTATATACATAGTTTTTTATTTATACTTTGGCTCAAATGACCAGTTTAATCAACACTCTTAGTATTATAACCTTTTCGGTTTCTCAACTTTTCGAATAGCAACTTTTTCGTTATTACAGAGTTGAGTGGCGCCCAGTAGTAAACAAAATCTTTTTCATGTCGATTGTGTTGATTTGATTTCAAAATTCAAACGAACGAACCCATAGTGCTCTCTGGCTAACAGCCGCCGTTCGCATTATTATGTGCGGGATTATTGAATTGCAAATAGTTTGCCGCACATATAAATGACGCCCATCAGTGGGGCCCCGATTTTTCCATATATATTTCTCTATTCATTTTAGCACAATCAGACCTTTTTAATAATATTAAAAAATTTCGGTCATTCGTCAAGAAATTGAGCAGAAGTATAAATGAAATTCTTATTTTTAAGGAACTTTCAGAATAACTAGAAACGGCAAATTCAATTATGGGCAGTAGGTATATGCGATAAATATGTGCAGGTGTTTTGTTCCGATAAGGAATAGTTTTTGTTGAGTTCACAGGTATACGTAGATTAGACGTATTGATATTTATTTATCGTAAAGTAAAGTAATTTTCAGTAAGATTAATTTTTAGCTGTGTAGTTTTTCTCGACCAGATTCACTTTTGAAATAGAGCCGAATTTCAAGGCAACCCATCTACTTTTGAATGAATTAAATTGTGAATTGAAAATACGAGGAGTTGTATCGGACCGCAATCAAGACGATAAACGAAAAACAAAAAGGAACTGATGTGAACTCTCTCAAAGATCCAGATTATAGTTTTGATACTGAAAAAAACGAAATTGAAACGACATTGATTTCACTTCAAATACTAATCAGTGACTTTGAAGGACCTACTTCAGATTCAACTTATAAAAGGGCATCCACTCGGTTGACTCATGTTACTAATCGCATTCAAAATATTGTTTTGAATCCCGCGGAAACAAATTTTGATACTGTTTCAAAATTCAAGAATGAATCGTTCGCTACCGCTTTACAATTAGATGCAGAACTCCATGAGAGCGTTCAAGAACCAGATAATCTTTCTCCGTTGCATAATTCGAGTATAAATGTAACTTTAGCTCCCGGATACGTTCCTCCATCGGTCCATCCGGTCTCTAAATCTATACCTGTCTGTAAACTAGGGATTACGTTTGATGGGAATCCAAAAAATGTATTGTTCATAGAAAAGGTAGAGGAAGTGGCCAAGGCGCGTCACATTTCGAAAGTTGATCTATTTGAATCTTCAAGCGATATTTTTTATGGAAAAGCTACTTTTTGGTTGCGACAGGTACGTTCGCAAGTTTCAGATTGGGATACCCTGGTAGAAAAACTTAAAAAGGATTTTTTAGTATCAGATTTTGATGACGAGATATGGCATCAAATCAGGACGCGTAAACAAGGAAAAAACGAACCTGTAGTGATTTATATAGCTTGTATGGAAACTCTTTTCAGTAGACTCAGTCATATGCCTGCAAATCCAACAAAAATTAAATACTTATCTAAAGTTAGGTTCACAAGAGGAATATAGAAAACGGCTGGCCCTTAGCGCGATTGACCAGGTCGATACTCTGAGTACTTTGTGTAAAAGACTTGAAGAAGCTGATATTCTTGGTTCAGTTTCTAGTAGTCAAAATTACAGACACGTGTCGGACTTAATTGACCCTGAGCTCGCCTATGTTTCAAATACACCCTCTAGTAGCCATTCGTATTTAAGTAGATATAAAAAGAAGCCAGATGGCAGTTGGAAAAATAAAAATAAAAATTCTGGAAGGACTAGAGTTGAATGTAACCCGGTCAATTTTGACCATACGCTGAGCGCAGAACGTATTCCTATTCGTTGTTGGCGATGTAATCTGGAAAATCACACTTTCAGAAATTGTAAAAGTGTGCTAAGAAAAAAATGTTGTTTCGAGTGTTGACTTCCAGATGTCATTTCAAAAGACTGCACAAAATGCCAGGGAAACTTGTAGTGGGGGTAAGTGCTTTCCTCCACGAAATAAAAGAGCTACAAATTTTCGCGATTTTCATCGTACAAATTATTTTTCGAACTCAGATTGGGATCTTTGGAAAAACAAAGTAAGAAAATTTTATAAACAAAACAATTTTAGTGAAGGTCAGGTTTCTCCAGTTTTCATCAAAAAGCCGAATGACAATCGACCTTTCATTTCAGTAAAACTTTATGATAAAAATATTATTTGTCTTCTTGATAGTGGAGCAAACGTAACGGTAGGGGGAAGTGAAGTCCCACAAATTTTTGAAAAATTTAATTTGAAAATAAATCCTTCAGAAAGGAAGAATATTTCCACTGTTGATGGAACGCTACAAGTAGTTGAAGAGATTGTTGATTTACTTATTACTTTCGGAAATATAGTTCAAGTTGTTCCTACTTTGATAGTTCCTACGTTGTCACACTTATTTATATTGGGAAGTGATTTTTGCGATCAATTCAAAATTAAAATTGATTTTCACAATTCCACTTGGGAGGTTAATAGTAACGTTTCAGGCAGTTCTATTAGAGTGATGTCCAATGAGAATGGTCGTCTGAACGGGTTTAATACCGAAAATTCAATAAATCGTTTCGAATTAAATAGTTTGGAAGAATTATTGACAGATCAGAGACGGGCAGCTGAAAAAGTTATTAAGTCTTTTGAAGAAATATGTAGTGATATTAGATTAGGACGCACAAACAGAATTACTTTCTCAATTGACACGGGGGATGCTAAACCATTACGGGAAAGGCAATATTTGATGAGTCCTTATATTTTGAAGATATTGAATTCTGAATTAGACGATATGCTCAAGTTGGGAGTCGTAGAACCATCACACAGCCCTTGGAGCAGTCCGGTCCTACTTGTTAAGAAGTCCTCTGGTGAATACCGTTTCTGCTTCGATGGAAGAAAATTGAATGATATCACTAAGCACGATAGTTAAGCTCTTCCACGCATCGACAGGATACTGAACCAACTGCGAGATGCCCAATTCATTTCTAGTGTCGATCTAAGGGAAGCCTTCTGGCAGGTGCCTTCGGACGAAGCTTCGAGAGAGAAAACGGCTTTCAGTGTGCCCGGTCGGGTTCTTTTTCAATTTTCAGTATTACCGTTTGGGGTCCGAAATGCAGCTCAAACTCAGGCCAGACTATATAATAATAATAATATTAATAATATCGTTTATTATGCATGAAGTACATTTCATACATAAAAGGAAAAGGGTTAGCCAAAGGCTATCTTCCACCCCTCCTAAAAATTAAATAGTGTGTGTAAGAAAATAATGATAAAATTAAAAAGAAAAATACTTATTCACTACCAAAACAATATTAGAGAAAAAAACAATGTTAGAGAAAAAAAGAAAGAAATCAATAATGAAGAGAAAAAGAAAGAACAAAACAAAATTTATACAATTATAAATGTGCTAATAGCTATTAATATCCTTGACATTCCATTGGTCAACTTAACGAATACATTACAATATTATAAATTGCGTCTTATATTAGCACTGAGCAGTAAGCAGCTGTGATTTTATTTTTTTCTTGAATTGATGAATATTATGATGTAAAATGGGTAAAATTTCATTCAGATAACTAGGGGCAATATTTGAAAAACATCCTTCATATTTGAAAGTACGGTGCCTAGGTATGTTGAATGAGTTAATTCTCAAATTGACCGAATGTATGTCAGAATGCCTGCTTAATAGACTATATAAATAACTGGGAGTTTCAGTTTGGAGCAACTTAAACAGAAACATTGTTATCAAATATTGGACTCTGTACCTCACATTCAACTCCTTCGTGTTTAACAAAAATGGCGTGACATGTTCACCATATGGAATGCAGCATACGAATCGCATGCAAGCATTTTGTATGCGTTGTAACTTCAATTTGTTATATTGCGGCAAAAAATTGTAATACACCGAACAACAATACTCGATTGGGGGTAAATGAGAGTTTTAACTAGCCTGAGTTTAATTTCTTCAGATCACTGATACTTGAATTTATAAAGCGATTTGAGTTTGAAGAATGATACTATGTGATGCTCTATTTGGTCCTAGGTTCGAACCACATGTTTTCCATCCATCGATGGTTGAGATTCTTCTGAACGGAAATCAACATTGAAATCTCCTGCTGAAATAATCGGTAATTCATTGCTCTATGTGGGATCAGAATTTCCAATAGTAAAGTGAACTTATTGCTGATGAATAAATTTTATAATGTTTGATACAGTTTTATATGGGGAATGTGGAGAACAACGATAATCAAAGGTTGATCATGTATGATGACACACCGGACAACACCAATGTCATATTCTTTATTATAATTATTTTGAAGATATATTTCTATGTCAATTTCGGAACCTTGATTAATATACACCATACCTCACGTATTTATTGAAAATTGTTTTACTATTTGAGGCAAATTACTGAAATAGATGTGAGATTTAAGATATTCTATACTGACTTTATAAGAATAATTTGAATGTTGATCAAACAAATAGAAACTAAATTTTTCGGGCTACAAGACATCAGTAGATGGTTTATTTTTTTGTTTATTATTATTTATTGTAAAAAGTGTAGAATTCTTTTGTGATACAGCTATTTCAATTCAATCTAGCAGTATTCTTACTTTTTAGATATAGTTTTTCTTCATCTCTTTTTATTACTCCCACATTCAGAAAACATTCACTTGAAATTATATATCGAGAATAACTACTTGCGGCCGCAATGAAATGATAATAATATTTTGAGCCAGCGGCACGTTATTCATCGCAATAATACACACCAGGTCATGTTACTTGTTCACTTCCGTTACGCTCACGTCATCCAAAGTATTCAGTTACCCCTTAATCGCACCTAAAGAAGCTTTACTTCAACAATTCATTTCTGAAAAATTTGTTTCACTTCTCATGCTAACACCCCCGTATTTTTGGTTATTATTGGAGTAGCATTTTTGAGCTTTTATATTTGTTAAAGATTTCACAAGAGACTCTGATGATCCACTTGATCAACATATACTGTACCCAGAGGTGATAGAACTATCACCTTCCCCAAAAAATAATATAACGATACGAAATGAGCTGAAAATTCTTTCGAAGTCGTGATGAGACATCGAATTCATTACCACTTCCCCCTTAGACCGGATTCATTATTGTTAGGAGAAAAAAAGATTTGAATGAAATCATTACAAATGGTTGTAAATGTGATATTATTCACCAAAACATGTAAAAAAAATTGTGAAAAAAATTATGGGCATAATAATGCACAATTCCATTCAATCAACATTGAACCAGATGATAAAATAAAACAAAATATGAGTTAATTTTCCATATTATACAAAATGGAAGGAACAAAAAACACAGGACAGTTTTTATAATATCCACATTAGGGTATCACTTTTAGTGAAAATCAACAAAATAGTTTCATTCATCCTTGATGCATAAGTGCACCCGGCACTTTTGATATTTGCAGTCTGTCACAGTCTCACCGATATTCGAACCAACTATTTGCTACTGCAAGCTCAACTGCATGGAATATAAGACGAGGGGTCCATTTCCACACCTGCTTGATGATAGGGTTGTACCGGTACAACCCTATCATTTGATCAAGCAGGTCTAATATATATATATATATATATATATATATATATATATATATATATATATATTCATATATTCAGTAAAACCCTATGATTTGATCAATAGTCTGTTCTAGTCTTAGAAGTTGTTATCAAAATAAATGCAACAATAAAAAATAATAATTTAAAAAAAAAGTTGTTGTCCACGAATATGCAATAACAAGATTTTCATTTATGATAAAACAATTAAAATTACACGAAAGTCATCTTTCGAATTTCTAGATTAACTGTTTTCAATGAAACAAAGAACGTCAATTATTACTGCAGTGTTTTGAAACTAAAGGTGCCATGGAAGGAAAAACAATTGTTCAAACAAATTTGACTTTGACACAACTTGAAACAGTGCATACGTAATTATTTGATAGTGATTATTTGAAGGTTTTCAATAGTTTTAGGCTATAAAATTCGTTACTGATATTAGAACAATATTCGGTTTAAAAACTCAGAAATAGCCTATGTGCATTTTGTCTATGGAATGGCTCAAGGCAATTCCAGCGCGGCTAGACGCATTTATCAAGAAAGATATCCTCATCGCATTGTACCAAATAGACGAACATTTGTAAGAATACACGAAAGGCTGTGCGAATCAGGCACTTTCCAAAGGTCGGCTGCTCTTTTTGGGAGACCTGCAACGGTAAGAACAGTGGAGTTTGAGGAAGCAGTTTTACGTGAAGTTGAGCCTAGCCAAGAACACGCAAAATTGCACAACAATTAAACATTTCTCACTTTACTGTATGGATGATTTTGAGGGACTATCAACTGTATCCTCACCACATACAGCGTGTGCAAGCGTTATTACCTGCGGATTTTCCCAAGCGAGTTGTTTATTTTACTTGGCTTTTGCAACAACAGGCAGCATCTCCGACATTTCAATCCTGTATATTGTTCACCGATGAAGCGTGTTTATCCCGAAATTCAATTATGAACTTTCATAACAATCATATCTGCGCTAAAGAAAATCCCCATGCGGTTATAAAACATAATTATCAACAACAGTTTTCCGTGAATGTTTGGTTTGGTATTGTGGGTGATCATCTCATTGGACCTCATTTTTTACCCCCGAGATCAAATGGTCAAGAGTATAGTCATTTTTCGGAATTTGTGTTACCTGTACTATTAGAAAATGTCCCGCTGGCAGTAAGAGGAGCAATTTGGTTCATGCACGATGGGGTCCCACCTAACTTAGCATAGTAGCACGTCAATGTCTGGATGAAACTTATGGAGAAAACTGGATCGGGCGTACAGGTCCACAGTCATACCCAGGTCACCGGATTTATATCCCTTGGATATCTTCCTTTGGGGACATCCAAAGTCCCTCGTTCATAAAACTCCAGTCAACACTGAAAAAGAATTAATCCAACGGATACGGGAATCATGTGATCAGATAAGACATACGTCGGAAATATTTCAACGTGTTCGGCAATCGATGTTGAGACGAGGTATTCCTTGCATTGAAGTTGAAGGGGGACATTTTGAGCAACTATTTTAAGTTATGTGTTACTTATTGTTGAATGTTTTCTTACTGAACAAAATTGCGTACCATTTGTTTAATTGTGGTTTTAATGAAGGGTTCTTCTTGTTTCATTTTTTTTAATTTCTGGCGTTACCACATAACAATGAATTTATTTCAATTCTCCTCTCAAAACAAAGCATGATACGAAAAAATATGCAAAAAAAATCAGTGACGCACATTTTTTTTGTCAAAAATATTGGTAAAGGTGCCTTCCGGGACGCCACTGGACATGGTATTTCCAATCTAGTTAGAGCTAATTAGCTCATTGCTACCCCTATTGACACTGCCAAATTTTAACAAAATCGGCTTAAGAATTATTAAGATATTTAGGAAAAAACTATTTCTTTTAAAAATTTTGACACCCTGTATCTTGAAAACGAAGCATTACCGGACCTAAGTCAATATGAACTTTTCGTCTTACAATTACTCAACGAATCACCCCTTCAAGTTTGACCACGTATATATATATATATATATATATAAATATATATATATATATATATATAGGGTGTTATGTAAGTACGTGGTCAAACTTGAGGGGGTGATTCGTTGAGTAATTGTAAGACGAAAAAATCATATTGACTTAGGTCCGGTAATGCTTCGTTTTCAAAATACAAGTGTCAAATAAAAAAATAGTTTTTCCTAAATTCTCAATTTTTAGCCATTTTGTTAAAATTTAGGCATTAGGTAACAATGAGCCAAACTCTAACAGATTGAAATATCATGCCCAGTGGCGTTCGAGGCACCTACTAATATTTTTGACAAAAAAATGCGTCATATTTGCATTTTCGTATATGTTTTGTTTTGGAAGAATCGAAATAACTTCATGGTAACGCCGGAAATTAAAGAAAAATGAAACAAGAAGAACCCTTCATTAAAACCACAATTAAACAAATGGTACGCAATTTTGTTCAGTAAGAAAACATTTAACAATAAGTAACACATAACTTACAATAGTTGCTCAAAATGTCCCCCTTCAACTTCAATGCAAGGAATACCTCGTCTCAACATCGATTGCCGAACACGTTGAAATATTTCCGACGTATGTCTTATCTGATCACATGATTCCCGTATCCGTTGGATTAATTCTTTTTCAGTGTCGACTGGAGTTTTATGAACGAGGGACTTTGGATGTCCCCAAAGGAAGATATCCAAGGGATATAAATCCGGTGACCTGGGTGGCACCTGTGCGACCGATCCAGTTTTCTCCATAAGTTTCATCCAGATATTGACGTGCTACTATGCTAAAGTAAGGTGGGACCCATCATGCACGGCCAAAGTTCCTCTTACTGCCAGCGGACTTTTCTAATAGTACAGGTAACACAAATTCTAAAAATGACTATACTCTTGACCATTTAACTGGGGGTAAAAATGGGGTCAATGAGATGATCACCCACAATACCAAACCAAACATTCACGGAAAACTGTTGTTGATAATTTGTTTTATAACCGCATGGGATTTCTTTAGCGCAGGATATGATTGTTATGGAAAGTTCATAATTGAATTTCGGGATAAACTACGCTTCATCGGTGAACAATATACGGATTGAAATGTCGGAGATGCTGCCTGTTGTTGCAAAAGCCAAGTAAAATAAACAACTCGCTTGGGAAAATCCGGGTAATAACGCTTGCCCCGCTGTATGTGGTGAGGATACAGCTGATAGTCCCTCAAAATCATCCATACAGTAAAAGTGAGAAATGTTTAATTGTTGTGCAATTTTGCGTGTACTTGGCTAGGCTCAACTTCACTTAAAACTGCTTCCTCAAACTCCACTGTTCTTACCGTTGCAGGTCTCCCAAAAAGAGCAGCCGACCTTTGGAGAGTGCCTGATTCGCACAGCCTTTCGTGTATTCTTACAAATGTTCGTCTATTTGGTACAATGCGATGAGGATATCTTTCTTGATAAATACGTCTAGCCGCGCTGGAATTGCCTTGAGCCATTCCATAGACAAAATGCACATAGGCTATTTCTGAGTTTGTAAACCGAACCATGTTCTAATATCAGTAACGAATTCTTTAGCCTAAAACTATTGAAAACCTTCAAATAATCACTATCAAAAAATTACGTATGCACTGTTTCAAGTTATGTCAAAGTCAAATTTGTTTGAACAATTGTTTTTCCTTCCATGGCACCTTTAGTTTCAAAACACTGCAGTAATAATTGACGTTCTTTGTTTCATCGAAAACAGTTAATCTAGAAATTCGAAAGATGACTTTCGTGTAATTTTAATTGTTTAATCATAAATGAAAATCTTGTAATTGCATATTCGTGGACAACAACTTTTTTTTTTAATTATTATTTTTTATTGCTTGCATTTATTTTGATAACAACTTCTAAGACTAGAACAGACTATTGATCAAATCATAGGGTTTTACTGAATATATATATATATATTTATATATATATATATTTATATATATATATATATATATATATTATATATATATATATATATATATATATATATATATATATATATATATATATATATATTAGACCTGCTGGATCAAATGATAGGGTTGCACCGGTACAACCCTATCATCAAGCAGGTGTGGAAATGGACCCCTCGTCTTATATTCCATGCAGTTGAGCTTGCAGTAGCAAATAGTTGGTTCGAATAACGGTGAGACTGTGACAGACTGCAAATATCAAAAGTGCCGGGTGCACTTATGCATCAAGGATGAATGAAACTATTTTGTTGATTTTCACTAAAAGTGATACCCTAATGTGGATATTATAAAAACTGTCCTGTGTTTTTTCCTTTTTGTAATATGGAAAATTAGCTCAAATTTTTTTTTATTTTATCATCTGGTTCAATGTTGATTGAATGGAATTGCATTATTATGCCCATAATTTTTTTCACAATTTTTTTTTACATGTTTTGGTGTATAATATCACATTTACAACCATTTGTGATGATTTCATTCAAATCTTTTTTTCTCCTAACAATAATGAATCCGGTCTAAAGGGGGAAGTGGTAATGAATTCGATGTTCTCATCACGACTTCGAAAGAATTTTCAGCTCATTTCGTATCGTTATATTATTTTTTGGGGAAGGTGATAGTTCTATCACCTCTGGGTACAGTATATGTTAATCAAGTGGATCATCAGAGTCTCTTGTGAAATCTTTAACAAATATAAAAGCTCAAAAATGCTACTCCAATAATAACCAAAGATACGGGGGTGTTGGCATGAGAAGTGGAACAAATTTTTCAGAAATGAATTGTTGAAGTAAAGCTTCTTTAAGTGCGATTAAGGGGTAACTGAATACTTTGGATGACGTGAGCGTAACGGAAGTGAACAAGTAACATAACCTGGTGTGTATTATTCAGATGAATAACGTGCCGCTGGCTCAAAATATTATTATCATTTCATTGCGGCCGCAAGTAGTTATTTTCGATATATAATTTTAAGTGAATATTTTCTGAATGTGGGAGTAATAAAAAGAGATGAAGAAAAACTATATCTAAAAAGTAAGGATACTGCTAGATTGAATTGAAATAGCTGTATCACAAAGGAATTCTACACTTTTTACAATAAATAATAATAAACGAAAAAATCAACCATCTACTGATGTCTTGTAGCCCGAAAAATGTAGTTTCTATTTGTTTGATCAACATTCAAATTATTCTTATAAAGTCAGTATACAATATCTTAAATCTCACATCTATTTCAGTAATTTGCCTCAAATAGTAAAACAATTTTCAATAAATACGTGAGGTATGGTGTATATTAATCAAGGTTCTGAAATTGACATAGAAATATATCTTCAAAATAATTATAATAAAGAATATGACATTGGTGTTGTCCGGTGTGTCATCATACATGATCAACCTTTGATTATCGTTGTTCTCCACATTCCCCATATAAAACTGTATCAAACATTATAAAATTTATTCATCAGCAATAAGTTCACTTTACTATTGGAAATTCTGATCTTACATAGAGCAATGAATTACCGATTATTTTAGCTGGAGATTTCAATGTTGATTTCCGTTCAGAAGAATCTCAACCATCGATGGATGGAAAACATGTGGTTCGAACCTAGGACCAAATAGAGCATCACATAGTCTGGCCTGAGTTTGAGCTGCATTTCGGACCCCAAACGGTATTACTGAAAATTGAAAAAGAACCCGACCGGGCACACTGAAAGCCGTTTCCTCTCTCGAAGCTTCGTCCGAAGGCACCTGCCAGAAGGCTTTCCTTAGATCGACACTAGAAATGAATTGGGCATCTCGCAGTTGGTTCAGTATCCTGTCGATGCGTGGAAGAGCTCAACTATCGTGCTTAGTGATATCATTCAATTTTCTTCCATCGAAGCAGAAACGGTATTCACCAGAGGACTTCTTAACAAGTAGGACCGGACTGTTCCAAGGGCTGTGTGATGGTTCTACGACTCCCAACTTGAGCATATCGTCTAATTCAGAATTCAATATTTTCAAAATATAAGGACTTATCAAATATTGCCTTTCCCGTAATGGTTTAGCATCCCCCGTGTCAATTGAGAAAGTAATTCTGTTTGTGCGTCCTAATCTAATATCACTACATATTTCTTCAAAAGACTTAATAACTTTTTCAGCTGCCCGTCTCTGATCTGTCAATAATTCTTCCAAACTATTTATTTCGAAACGATTTATTGAATTTTCGGTATTAAACCCGTTCAGACGACCATTCTCATTGGACATCACTCTAATAGAACTGCCTGAAACGTTACTATTAACCTCCCAAGTGGAATTGTGAAAATCAATTTTAATTTTGAATTGATCGCAAAAATCACTTCTCAATATAAATAAGTGTGACAACGTAGGAACTATCAAAGTAGGAATAACTTGAACTATATTTCCGATAGTAATAGGTAAATCAACAATCCCTTCAACTACTTGTAGCGTTCCATCAACAGTGGAAATATTCTTCCTTTCTGAAGGATTTATTTTCAAATATATATATATATATATATATATATATATATATATATATATATATATATATATATATATATATATATATATAAACAGGGTGAGTCAACAGGATTCCCGTGGTTCATTTCTCCTTAATGTATCACTATTTCGATTTCTTATATTTTTTTTGTTAAAAGGACCGTCTAAGACCACTTTTTGAAATAATTTTCATTCATACAGGGTGCATCATTGATGCGTGGCTAACCAAAGTTGTTCTTTTTCAGATGAAAAACTCGGTATATTTCCATATATTACGATCGGCTGTTCCATTGGCTGCCTAACGAATTTTTCAATTTTGAATTCTGTCTGAGTTATTCAAGATAAATCTATTTTGTAGACTTATTTTTGAAAAATTACCTATTTCACATATCGATATATTTAGTGAAGATGATTGGGGAATCGTTGGTCGATATGGTGATGTTCATTGAGAATACCAAGAATTTGGAATGAATTGTAGAGGATGTTCGATACAACAACACAAACTTAGCCATTTTCAAACATGGGTATTTTGTTTTTTTCAGATGGAACACCCTGTATATTTTCATTCATATCAACTCTTTCTCAATGACTACACTTTTTATTCTCCATGTCATGTACCTAGAACAACTCGTTTCCGAGATATTCTACATCCAAAAGATTTGGAATTAAACTTTGAATGAAAATCACATTTATTCGAATCTAACAATAATTAATGCAGCAAATGTTCGATGTGCCTGCCATTTTCACCAATACACACTCTCAATCTCTTTCGGAAATTAGTATCCACATGTGCCAGCATGTCCTCTGAAATTTCCCTGAAAGCAGTACGAATTTTTGCTTCCATATTTTCAGGAGTTATAGGCCGAGTTTGATAGACAACCCAATTAATGTATCTCCATAGAGAAAAATCAATTTTTGTGAGGTCCGGTGACCTTGGAGGCCACTGAACTGGCCCTCCTCTACCTATTCATTTTTCACGGAATTCATTAGCAATGTACTCCCGCACATCAGTATGGTAATGCGCATGCGCGCCATCTTGTAGTAGCCACATTCTCTGCCTTATTGCCAATGGAAAATTTGATAACTGACTTTGCAGAAATCCTAGATTTTTTCTTCCATTGAGATGACTGTTGAAAAAAAAGGGCCCAATTACACGCCGTCCAATGATACATCTCCAAACATTCAGTGACCAACGTTGTTGGTGACTGACATATCTAACAAACTGAGGATTCCTAGTTGCATGATAGTGCATATTATGCCAATTCACATGGCCATTGAAAATAGAACATACTCAAAAAAATCAGGTTCTCTGTTGATTTTATCTACACTCCATTGGCAAAACCGCATTCGCTTTGGAAAATCTCTTTCAGTCAGCTCCTGCATTAACTGCATATGATATGAATGGTAATTGCATTTTATCACCACCCGAGAAATAATACTTTGAGATATTCCCAACTCCCTACTCAAAATACGTGTACTCACATGGGGATTCTCGGTAATATGCAATACAAAATCAAGGGTATTTTCATCATTCGTTACAGGACAAGCACGTTCAAACTTTTTGTGAAATACTTTTCCGGTTTCCTCAAATCTAGTATTAGGGTCTCGAAATGCTCTCTGGTCTGGATGTCTTCTTTCAGGAAACTTTTGTTCGTATAATCTAGATGCCAGTAAGCGAGGAAGCAACTACGTGTGGAGTGGCAACCGTGTCAACGCAGGTAAAATCCCAAACAGCTGGTTTCCCGAACTTCCATGGAATAAGTGTCATGCCGTCGGGGCGGTTACCATCATCTCTGCTGACACCTGTAGGCTCTAAGATCGAAGGAATATTGGCTGTTGTTAATGCACGTTTCAGTTAATCATTGACTGCGTGATGACGGGATTGACGTCCTGCGCTGAATTTACAGCTCAAACCATGGGTTCCTTTCTCATCTACAAGAGCACCACATTTGCACGTGTGAGGGACACAAATGGAAGAACCTAGTCGTAGTCCTATGGAAATTCTGAAAGATTCATTATCCAAAAGAGACCCAAGTGAAGCGGCAGGTGAAGCATTAAGCCAAGCTCCTGAATGGTGGAAAGTAACTGCTTTGATTCGAGCCTTTTATTTTGCGGACATAGCTGAAACAAGCAAATCCTTTTCAACCATTTCAATGAGTGGGCGATCCCAAGTTTCTTGGAATTTTTTCATTAGTTCAGGTAACTTAGAATTGGTTTTGGAAATCCACTCCTGCTCTCCTACCACAAAGAGATGCTTGGGTACGTTTGAGAATGAATCGAATAAGATCATATAAACTAATTGAGAAACACTACTGAAAGATGACAAATGAATCCTGTTGCCGTTGAGACTTTTGGAGTATTCGGTCCCAATGCTTTTGAATTCATTGAAGACATAGGAAGACGAATAACAGAAGTGACCAATGATAGGAGAGCAACTTCATTTTTGATCCAAAGAATCAACATTGCGATCCAGAGGGGTAATGCCACTTCTGTTTTGAGAACTATTCCTTCATCACGTCAACTGAATGAATTATATTTAAATCCTCAAACGACGAGTTTTCCTTATGGAGAGTTCATATAAATCCCTTGGTTCAGTTCTTGATGATGACTTGTCAAAATCAACAAAATCTCCATGTAATTCTTCATCGAACAGCGTCATACCCCACACACACAGATCCAGTGCCAGTAAAAATCCTCCTATGTCTTCAATGAATTCAAAAGCATTGGGACCGAATACTCCAAAAGTCTCAACGGCAACAGGATTTATTTGTCATCTTTCAGTAGTGTTTCTCAATTAGTTTATATGATCTTACCCGATTCATTCTCAAACGTACCCAAGCATCTCTTTGTGGTCAAGATATCTTAGAATGGATAACTCGAAAATTGTTGATAATTTTGTTGGTCAACTAAAATCATCGTTGAATTGTATTCCATGCGGCTATTGTTCTGTCTTTTTTTACCCCTTCTGGGACCTCCCAATTCATATTCCACAGAATACTGGCCAACTCAGTCCTTCACAATGTTCAGACTCGTTTACCAGGGAAGAAATTTTGGACGGCGAAGAAAAACCAACTTGTTGTAATTGTAAGGAAATGATGAAATGCACAAAGTCATTATATAAGTTCCCCAAAATATTAGTAATTCATTTGAAACGATTCTTGCCGATGGGGAGATTTATGGGAAAACTAAATGCCACCATTGACTTTCCTCTCGAAGGTTTTGGATATGAGAAATTATGCAGCAGATAACGTAACACCGTGTCTTTACAACTTATATGCATAGTGGAACAATCTATAGCGGACACTACACGGCTTACTGTAGGCACCCTTATGCAGGCACATGGTACAAGTACAATGACTCCAGAGTATCACCGATATCCCCAAAATCCCTTATAAGTGGAGAAGCATTCGTCCTCTTCTATGAGCAAGAAGACACCCAATCACACCTTTAGTTTTTCAGTTTTCCACTTTTATTATATGTATATATATATATATATATATATATATATATATATATATATATATATATATATATATAGGTTTTTTGATGCAGCGCTATGAGCTTTACAACTTCAATGTTTCAACAAGTTTCATTTTGTTTCACCTGTCTGTAATCAAATCTTGCAACTTAAATTTGACCCATTTCTAATCGTCCGATTGCTTTGAAATTTGGCAGGTGTACATAATTTCGGCGACAATGCATTATGAATTTTTTGTTAGGAGAAAAAAACGAAATGGTGGCTTCAATATGGTTGACAATTTTTGTGATTATGATCTGATTCTATTCAAAATTGGTATCTAGGGGTTTTCGGGGTCGGAGATTATGATTTTTTTGTCAAAATTCATAAGTTTAACATATCGGCTCCAAAATGGCGGAGTTTTGTTTTTGGTGATTTTTTAAAATTTTATTGGGGGGTTTTAAATTTTTTTTTTCCAATAGGGTGGACAATTTCTGTGATTATGGTACGATTCATTAAAATGGTATCTAGGGTTTTTCGGGGTCGGAGATTATGTTTTTTTCTTGTGAAAATTCGAAAACAAATTACATTTAAATTACTAAACTAGTTATTTAACATCATGGATACTGAAAAATTAAAATAAATTATGTTGGTAATAAAAACATAACTAATAAAAAGTTAAAAATAAAAATAATATAAAAAAGAAACTTTCATACAAATGCACTAAAAAGGAAAAAATTGTTTCTTTCATTGTTTGATCTGGATTATTCTGTGAGTAACAGATTCAAAAGTTTGCCGCGTATTCAAAATAGGTGCGAGGCATGATTCTGAATCTGCAACTCACAGAATAACCTAGATTGAACAATGAAACAAACTATTTTTTTCTCTTTAGTGCATTCGTATAAAACCTTGTCTTTAATTTTTTTTCATGACTTCGATTTATTTTTTCTCTAAGATGTATACACAAATCAAAAATCGATCTATTACCATTCATGAGCATCAATAATTTGTGTTCACCCTGTATGGTCCTTTCATTTGAAATTTATTTGCTCGTGTCAGTCAGATACTATTTGAGTTCTCCTTCTGCCGATAAACAGAACATCATTGTATTTTGACATTTCTGGATTTCAAACTTAAATATTATTCATTATTTTTATGTGATATGAGAATTCAAACTCAAGTAAGTACTGATCCTTGTATGCTGGTTATACTTCTTTCTTTTGATTTGAGTCAGATTACATAAAAATATTTAGGGAGATTTGGATCCTTCACCAACTTTTGATTAAAAAGTTTAAAGTTTATACAAGAACAGAATTTCAGTTTTTTTTTATTTGTGCCAGATAACATAAAAATATCAAAAGCATTCAAGGAGATATGAACTGTTTTCCAATTTTTCATTGTAGAGTTTGAGGTTTATAGAGAAATAGAAATGCTTCTCCAGTGAATAAATGTCCTATTTTTCCTGACACATGATTCGTTAGATTGATTGATGGCTTTTTCAGAATCAATATTCAAATTCTGAAATCTACCTTTCCGATTGGCCGCGCCATCAGTTTTTTTATTCTTCTCATGCCAACTTGACGAGTACGTGTTACCTGAAGTTTTTGAACCAATAAGTTCACAAAAAAACACAGTCCAGTTCCACCTACCCACTTCCAGGCATGCACTGAAGATGACCTTCTAGGTCGCAAGCGCTCTGCGATAAATGAACTATTTGAAAGGAATATAAAAATATATTTTATTGGTTTTAATCATTTTGACACATATTTTCTACAGGAGCTACAGTGCATTGATCGTGAAGCTAGTGTGCATTTATAAAACGGAAGGAAACCATTCATCATTATGAAACTGATCATAAAGGTTATCTCTGAGAAATTTCAGGCCATTCGATTCGTTCAAAAATAATGAGACAATGAGTGGATTTTCGATTTGCAAGAATAAACGAAGACCGTGTTTTAGCTTAACGCTATGATGCCGAAAGAAACGAACATTTTTATGGGGAAACAAATTAACAAGAAAAAGCACTAAATAGTAATGTGTCATGCTAGCTTCACATACGTCCATGAACCTACCTCCTCACGTTGCGTCTTGGGTAATATACTGACTAAATATTATCGTTTTTTTTTCAGAATCCACGTCTCTAGAAGAGCTGAAAAATGAAGTTCACCACAACCAACATCATGCGTATGGCATTGATCGCAATTTTTTGTGTCTACACCAGTGCGGCTTTCGATGTCGTCGTAGTTATCGACGTAAAGGGCGAAGAAAAACAATACAAGATTACCGGCTTGAACCCTGATTCTTCAGTACATTTGCTGAGGGAGAAAGTTGCTAAAGAATTGAGAGTCGCAGAAGACCAAGTGGATCTCTTCTATGGAAATGATGAATTATTCAATAAGTATTCCTTAGCTGATTATGATATAAACGCTGGATCCACGATTACAGCGGAAACCAACTAGGTATCTTGCTCGAACAGATAAAATGTATGATGAATTATAGTTGAGCTCAGCAAACGTGTGAAATATTTCGTTCGTAATATAAATATTATTGACAAAATGTGCTTTATATTCCCGATCTATCTATTATGACAAATTAATCTGAAAATGGAGCAATTCGTATTGCAAATTCTAACGACTCAAGTGTTACCCAGGCTAATCAGTATATAGAACGTTTCGCTAGTTTCTATTTTTTATGTATCAAACAACGACTTTTCGGAATTCAAAATTTTGAATTGAACGCCAGACTTTTTGTTTTCTAGTAGGATAAAAAATCATCTATCTTCTGTTAACAATATAACATTGAAACAAAATATATTTAATAACTCATATATTACTACAAATTAGTCCTTCTAAATTCACAACTTCACAATTGTTTAATTTCCATTACTGTATTAAAAAAAAAATCTCTCTTCCATTACTGTGTTGGGAATAGTTGATATATAATCACCTATTACCGATGTGCATTGTTTATATTCAATCACCATTTGCTTGCTAGTCAGAATGACAAAATATAATTTGAGAGAGTACAAGTGTCAGTCATTTTGAGAGTTATTCCGTCACAGTTTATCCATCTTCAAACTTATAATAGTTATTTATACAACAAGAATATAAAGCGACTCTTTTTTGCGCGCGCCTACGGCTCATTATAAAACCCCACAGGTGCAAAAAAGAGGATTTATATTCGAGTTGTATTCATGATTTTTTCCAATACTTTGGTTTTCTAATATGAAAATAAAAATACCCTTAATTATTAAGGTTTTTAAACAAACGCCCAATTCCTATTGTTTTGGCAGTGACATATGATAATGATGGGAATTGTGTATGACTGTATTTAAACAACATACGTACAGAATATTTTTTTTGTACTCTGTACAAAAATAGCCTATTTTCGACATTTATAAGTCATGAAAAATTACACATTTTTGACGTAAGTATTGGAAAAATAATATTATGCCGTTCAATCAAGGATATGGGAGGATTTTGTAGCATGAAATAGTTATTTATTATACAAGTGAAAAAAGTATTAGATTTTAGCTCGAGGTTGTGTTGTCTACCGACGCGAAGCGTAGGGAGACAAATAATCGAGAGAAAAAATCTAATATTTTTCCCATGTATAATACACATAGTGGTTGTTAAATAGTTATTTGAATAATATAAAATAAAAAATATCTGTCCGGAGTTAATAGTTGTATCGAATATTTACAAAACCGCGTATTCAAGATTTATGGAATGGAAGATGAAAAAGACATGCAGTAATTTCTCGAAGACGGTGTTATTGGCTTATTCTCCGAAACTGGCACAACAGCAACAGCCATCAACAGTGTGGTCAAATTATTCAATGATTAAAAGTATGTTACAATCCAATAATAATGTAGACATTTCAAAATATTTCAAACTGATTACATTTCTGAAACAAAATGGGAAAAGTTACACGCCATGTAACATTAGATGATATTGAAGATTTGGGAACGATTTTGATTGTGAAATTTAAGCAAACAAAGAATGATGTGAACAGGAGATTTGTAGTTACTGTAGAAAATATTAAATTTCACCAAATGTACATAGCCCGTCGTCCAGCAGCAGCGAAGGATCGCCGCCTGTTATATGCATATCGCAATAGAAAATGTATCAATCAGGTTGTGGGTAAAAAACAGTTTTATAAAGTACCTGAAACAGTAGCTGATTTTCTTCAACTTGGAAATGCTAACTCATATACAGGTCATTCATTTTGAAGATCGTCTGCTACACTTCTAGTTGTATCTGGGGGAGACTTGATAACACTAAAGAAACATGGCGGTTGAAAGTCATCAACGGTAGCTGGAGGGTATGTTGAGAATCGGTAGCACACAGGACATAAATAGCTGATAAAGTGTTCAGAACGTGTGGCAGTGCTGAAATTACACCAGATTTGCGACCAGGTCCATCAACGGTAGTTGTGTCCATGGCAGAAAAACATATGATTTAAACACAAGAAAATTCGACTGTTGTACCGAATAGTTCAAGGAACATGTCATTCATGCAATGCACATTTATTAATTGTACTTTTCATATAAAGGAAATGTAACTTTTGTATAATAAAATATTCTAAACTTAAATATTTATCTTTACTTATGTGTGAAAAAAATTCTCACTTTTTTCCCGGAGAAAATAGTAATTTACGTAACAAGTTCGGAAAATAGGTTTTTTTGGACGAATAGACAAAATTCTAGGACGAGCCGTAGGCGAGTCCTGGAAGTCTGTGAGTCCAAAAAAACTATTTTCGGGCGTGTTGCGTACAATCTTTTTTCGCAACCGTGAAGAATAACAAATCAATGAGACGACATATTTCTTTATTTTTTTATTATACATTTCAATTCTTATTTTAATTAAACAGAACAGAACAGAAAATACTACATATTAACAGAAACATTCTAATTCTTATTTATATCAATATTTATATTAAAATTCAAGCAATTGCTAATATTGAAGGGATTCAATTTGTTTGAAATGCTTGGTATATTTAAATCATTTTTGTTGAAGCCAGAACAAGAAGGCAAAGTTTCCGTTTCACATTGATTATTTTCATCTGATGATTTTTGAATGGTCTTGGCAATTTTAATTTTGTTTGAGAGTGAATTACTTATATATCCTTCAGCCACATTGGTAGACTTCCAGCTACCGTGTCTCTTGAAATTTGTGATGTTTCCACCATTATCAGCAAATAACGTTGCCGAAGTTCGACGAATGCTATGGCCTGTATAATTTTTAGGATTGGGTAAATGTAAAAATTCTGCGATTTTTATTCCGAGACTCCTATAACTCTGGATACCAACAGGCTGAATCGAACATTTTCCTTTTTTGTAATTTTTGAATAATCTGTTAAGTGGAGTATGGGATGGCCGTAAAGATAAATACTGCCTTTACAACAGCAGGTTTTCTGGCCCAATTACAACAAAAGTTTTCGCAATATGTGTTTTGGAATCCGGTATTTTCACAAGCAACATGTCTTCCTTGTCATTTATTAGATCAATTGACATTATTGTTAGTTCTTCTCGTCTACACGCACCGGCTAATCCAATAATTGTTGCTACCTGAAAATTAAGTTGATACTTTTATATCCTACAATCGTAATATTTTGTTAAAATTACCTTCAGCATTAGATATGTTTCATTATCCGCTTCCCTAATGAATTTGTTGATCTGCACACTGCTGAAGACTTCTGATTTCTTGGCTTTGTAACCAATATTCTTCCTTTCAAGAAATGCGATAACCTTCGGGAAAGTGGCTATGTTTACATTTTTCTTCACTAAAATGGTACTCTTCAACATAGAGTACATGCTCCACAGAGTAGAGTATTTGACAGTGTCAGATTTTTGCGCCAAATAAGCCAAAATTACATCTTCTGTAATAGTTTTGCATTGCTTCATATCCATCCATTTCGTGAACAAATCATAATCGTTTTCGTACCTGGATTTAAATTTTTGAGGCAATAATTGTGCTGTAGCAGCAGCTGCTATATTGGAAATTTCCCAAGGCACATTTTCAAAGTCACTATCGCTGCTGCTTTCCATATTTTATTGCGAATTGCGATCAAAAAACAAACTTTTGACAACTAATATCATATGAACTGTCAGCCGTTATTTCGTTACTATGGTAATGATCAACTGCATTTATCAAAACCATACCTACCAAGATTTTCATATTTATACTGACAACAACGACGTGATTCTTCCCGGCCTAGTCCGGGAAGTACGTACTTCCCGGAAAATGCCGTACTAGCCGGAAAATGCTACTTTCTCAGAGAAAAAGCGTCAGGGAAGTGGGTACATCCCGGACGGTTGCCGAAAAAAGTAATTTCATAAGATGTGATATTTTGTTACCTGTCAACAGAGATGAAATGTGATACTTTTTTCCCGTTACAGAAAAAACATATTATTGGATTGATTCAATGGTTTCGTATTAGGTAACAGAGTAAAAGGAACCCGAAAACATACTAATATAACAGAATGGAATTTTGTGCCAGGAAAAATTAACTTCGGAAATATTGCATCATTAATGGAAAGCCGTTGGATAGATGGCCTAAGCTGGTTGAAAAGAGATTAGAATGATTGGCCCCATCATGATATTTATTGATTTTATGGAAAATATGAACAGGGTGTTCATAAAATCAGATTTGGAATCACCTGCAACCCGAAGATGAACTCTAGTCACAATATTCCATCGTTCAAGATAACCACTTTTGAAGTATTCATGATGAAAATGAAAACATTTTCAATTGAATATTGAATAGAAAGATTTTTCTGTGAATTGAAAAATCCACGATAAAAATTAAATTATTCTGGTGAATATCCAATAGAAAACAACTGCTTGCCTGGCTGAACCCACGCTGGACATTGAACTACATCTGATAGATATTTATTTCGGAGTGACATTTCGAAATCAGTGTTTTTCTACATTATAACCTGTCATGGGCTATGATAGGTTGATTTTGCAGAGTGAGATTGCTTCTAGAAATTCTTCCGTCTTCCTCATTATCGTGGAAATAGATTTTCGTGTACAAAAATGTATTGAAGATCTACTGAATGCGATGCCACTCTTGCATCCATTTTAGGAATGAGTGCTCCTACTGGAAAAACATTTTTCTCTATCTCTATGAATTTTTAATCGAGAGCTGAAATTTAATATTTTTCCCGTGTATAATACACTATTTTTTTCTGTGACGGAAAAACGACCCTTATGCAGACACATGGCACGAGTACAATGACTCAAGAGTATCACCGATATCACCAGAATCCCTTATAAGTGGTGAAACATTCGTCCTCTTCTATGAGCAAGAGAGCACCAAATCACTTATTTGACTTTTTTTTCTCTGTTGTATTGTATTTTATACTCAAAAGTTACTTGTTCTTATTTTATTTTGTAGTAATGTAACCATTACTCATTAATATTGAATGAAATAAAGGTAAATTTGATATTTGAAAACATATTATTACAATATATGCAAGTCCGAAAATGATCGATGTGAATTTTTATACTGGTAGGCTGTTGTACTTATTGCGATAATTGGACCTGCGTTAAATAAATATCCGTCAATTTTATTCTGTGATTCAATTTGAAAATTGCGAACTTAGTGGTTGTTCAATAGTTATTCCAAATAATATAAAGTTAAAAAATGTCTGATTCCAAGTTTTCTCTGACTCCACCGGAGTTAGTAGATGTAGCGAAAGTAGCGCTACAAAAATTATTGCCAGATATATCGCGGAAAATTAACGAAACCGCGTATTCGAGATTTATGAACTGGAAGATGAAAAAGACATGCAGTAATTTCTCGAAGACGGTGTTATTGGCTCATTTTTCGGAACTGGCACAACAACAAAAGCCGTCACCAGTGTGGTCGAATTATTCAATGATTGAAAGTATGTTAAAATCCAATAATAATGTAGACATTTCAAAATCTTTCAAACTAATTTTATTTCTGAAACAAAATGGGAAATGTAACACGCCAGGTAACATTAGATGATATTGAAGATTCGAGAACGTTATTGATTGTGAAACATAAGCAAACAAAGAATGATGTAAACAGGAGATTTGTAGTTGCTGAAGGATATAGTAAATTTACCGAATGTACATAGCCCTTCGTCCAGCAGCAGCAAAGGATCGCCGCCTGCTTTATGCATATCGCAATGGAAAATGTAATGTGGGTAAAAATCAGTTTTATGAAGTACCTGAACTTTCTTCAACTTGAAAATGCTAACTCATATCCAGGTCATTCATTTTGAAGATCGTCTGCTACACTTTCAGTTGAATCTGGGGGAGAGTTGATGAAACTAAAGAAACATGGCTGTCGAAAGTCATCAACAGTCGCTGAAGGATATGTTGAGAATCGGTAGCACACAGGACAGAAATAGCTTATGAAGTGTTTAGAGCGTGTGGCAGTGCTGAAATAACACCCGATTTGCGACCAGATTCATCAACGGCAGTTGAATCCATGGCAGAAAAAAATCAAATTTCAACACAAGAAAATTCGACTGTTGTACCTAAGATGTCTAGAAACCCTTATGTATGCACTCATATCTGAAAATGTATGAGATCACACGTGCAGCAATATGGCCTGCTTGATTTCTTAGATCACAGGTAGTTTCGAATCATTGCTGAGTAGATGTCAACACCAAAGTGCAACTCTCCTAAGAAATTCATTCGGACAATGTTCAGTATGCTCCGAAATCGTCTAAGATGTGGATAATGTAGATCCGGCCATTGCCTACAATGATTTGGCCGACAGCGACAAACAGTTCAGTTTTATTTTTTCTTCATTACTACATATATTCGAATCGAAGCTTCGGCTTTTCGCTCCTCGGTGTCGCCGCCGTTACAACGAATCAGTATTTTCCCAAGATTTTATTTTAGGTTATATTTTTGGGGTATTTACCTTTGATACGACGAAAATTGGCACAGAAAATGACATAAGAAGATAGTGTCGGCCTAGAATTTGATTCTTGTTTGCTTTTGGAGTTTGGCTTGTTCAACTGTGGTGTTAGAAAATGGAGATTTCCGTTTTCATTTCGAATTATACATTTATTCAAAATGAAGTGCATGGTTCCATCCCGTGAAACTGAAATGACATTTCATGTAAGTAAAATATAGTATATAATACCATTGTCTCTTCAGACAATGATAGAACAATACAATTTAAATGATATGTGATTCCTGAAACACTTCAATCTTATTTTCTTAGGCTCACTCTTCGGAGGCATGACTCTTCGATGAGAGCTTCAGGAAGGAATCAAAGAGCAATTGAGTGACAGAAATTGTGCCTGCAGTGTGCATATTTCAAATGTGAGGCTACTTACTCGTCAGGTGTACAAGAAGCCAAAAGGACCATAAAATATCTCATGATCAATGAGTGTCGTATAGGTTTACTTGACACACATGTTAAAATACATATTCTAGGCCAGGATGGAAATTGAGATAACATTTTCATTATTTTTTAAAAAGCCATTGTTTCGGTGTGATAGCTGGACCCAAGTAACAAGATTGACAAGTGAACGATGAAGTATATTGACATGGAACACAGAACCATGGAGATATCAGATATTCCTGTCATACGAAGAACAAACTAGAAGATGATCAATCTAATGAGGACTGAGGAATGAGGACCATTTTATACATGTAATTGTTGTGGAGTGATAATTCCATATGGTCAAGTCAACTCACACAATAGAACTTTCGCACATAGGACGAATTCATGTGTTCACTTGGGTGGTGGTGTACACCTCATTGAAAATGCATTCGAATGCCGCATTTCTAGCTACAGAGTATCTAGTGAGAATATGTATACTGAGTACACACCTTTTTTCAATGATATCAAGCATAAAGTACTCGAGCTATTGGAGAAAAACATCAAACTGCACAACTCCATCAAGGTCAACATGAAAGTGTTCGGAAGTTATATCATTCAAACCCAGGCATTGACTGACATCAAATCGTTCAATTCTCCCAATCGTATAGCAGATCGATCAACTGATTTGAAAGGATTATTCGATGCGTTTCGTGAAATTATAATTGCCCAAAGTACGGAGTTTGAGGAGCGTGATTCAGGTTTGTAGTGATAATTGTTGTTGTTGCATGATGGACGGTTTGATAAAAGTTATTTTTTCAGGATGGAATTGTGAAAAAATTATGTTCCTTGAGGTGAACATAAACAAATACAGTCCACATGAAACTTCCCGAATTCATTGAGAGAAGAAAAGGTGTTGTCAACGTGAACAATGAAGACCAATGCTGCTTTGCATGGGCCGTGACATCTGCATTATTTCCCATAAATAATAAAGTGTCGGAGGTGTCATCATATCCACATTATGAGACTGTCTTGGATGTAACAGGTATGGATTTCCCAGTAAAATTACGTGATATAAAAATGTTTGAGTATTTGAATGATATTTCAGTCAAAATGTTTATGGTTTGGAATCTAGGATCGAAAATAATAGAGTCACATATGAGGTGATTGGGCCATTGCGATACTCTCAGAGAAAATTCAGAAGACATGTCAATTTATTGCTTATCACAGATGAAGTGGGAAATAGTCATTATTGTTGGATAAAAAATCTTTCAAGATTGGTGTCAAATCAAATTTTAGCTCATGAAAACAAAAAATATTTCTGTGATGGATGCTTATTGTACTTTTCGAATGAGCGATTACTGTTGCGTCACCAGATGCATGATTGTAATCATGTATGTACAACAGTACCGCAATCTGATTTCAGAATCAACAAATATGGGAAAATAGTTGCAGGTAATACATTAATGTTTGAAAATTTAGAAAGACAAATGCATGTACCTTTTGTTGTTTATGCAGACTTTGAATCGATTCTGAAGCCTATACAAACCACCGAACCGAATCCCGAACTCGCATACACGAATAGAACCTTCCAACTAGAATCTTACTTATCTGCTCATCTGATAAAATGTTCCTTTGATGATAAATTTACAAAATTTGTTTCATATGGAGGTGCTGATGCGACAGAAAATTTCACAATGCGAATAGAAAAAGATTTAAGAAATATATATCATAATCATTTGAGGTATGTTAAACCGATGACTAAACAAACCCTAGAATAGAAAAGGGAATTTCATAATGCCACCACTTGTGGTATATGTCACAGAAGGGGATGTTAGAGTCAGAGACCACTGCCATCTCACGAGGAGAGAAAGATATCCAGCCGCGCACTCTTCCTGTAATTTGAATTTCAAATACTAAATTTCATCCCCATCATAGGCCATAATATGAGTGGTTATGATTACCATATGTTCATTAAAGAATTGTATGAGAAAAATTATAAGGTTGATGTTATTCCCCAAACCGAGGAAATAGTTATTTGTTTTACTAGGCAGCAAAGTAGTGGATTGACTGCCGCGGCTGATAGTTCATAGCCGAGCGTAGCGAGGCTAGGAATTCAGCTAAGGCAGTCAATCTACTTTGCTGCCGAGTTGAACATATAATTTTTTCTCCGATTGTTTATAATGATATATGTAGGATATCGTATTTGCAAATTATAACAATTCCCTCAATCTTTTTATTTTTTCTGTAGTGATAAATTGAAACAAAATTTGATAGAAATCGCAATTGTTGGAATGGTTGGTTGCCATGGAAACGTATATGCTCATAATAATTATAGTTTGACAACATATGAAATTTCTGACAGTTTTGTAGAAAAATATTGGTATGCTCATATTATGGACAGTGATAGCGACTCAGAAGTACTTACTTCTCCAGAAATAAGGGAGGTGGCAAAAAATATTGAGTTAAATTTGTTGCCGGAGAAGTCTAGGATGGAATATGGAGGAAATTATAAACGATTTATGGATTATTGCATGGAAAAAAATGCGAAGACCATTTCGGAGAATGTTTTACTTGCTTATTTTGCTGGATTATCTGAAACAATGGAGAGTTCTCTGGTCTGTATATTCCATGTTGAAGGCAACTATGAATGTTAAAAATGGCGTAGATATAGGAAGATATTTGAAGTTGCGGGCATATTTAAAACGGGCATCCGAAGGCTACAAGGCAAAGAAGTCGAAAAACAAGATATTACAAACTTTAAACTGGATGCTCCAGATGATGAATATTTATAAGCAAAAGTGAGTTTTAAATAAGATATCTATACGATGAAGTGAAAATACTTATAATCTATTCTTTTAGGTTGCATTGATTTTTGGAATTGCGGGTGCATGTCGCTGCGACGAACTATTGAATTTAAAGTTAGAAAATATTGAAGATATGAACAATAAACTATTGGTATCCCTTTTGAACACGAAGATGTATAATTCGAGCTCTTCCGTAATAATGGAATATTTAGATGTTGTTAGAAAATATATAGCTCTTTGGCCTGCTGAATCAAGAGACACAAGATTTTTTTCAAATACGTAAAATGTACATCCGTAAAGCAATTTGTTGGTATCCATAAATTTGGTGAAATACCTCAAGAAATAGCTGTTTATTTAAACTTGCCGAATGCTGAAGAATATACGGGACACTGCCTCCGTAGAAGTTCTGCCACTTCACTTGTAAATTCAGGAGGTGACATAACAATGTTGAAAAGACATGGTGGGTGGAAATCCTCAACTATAGCAGTAGGGTACATTGAGGATTCAATGGCAAGTGAAACCAGTATTTGTGAAAAAGTTTTGACAAATCTAGGAACTACTTATGAGGCGAATCAAACTGGTAATATAGTGAATGTTAAGAGAACGATATCTGAGGAAAGAGAAGGTGGCCTATTTATTCAAAATTGTAGTAATTTTACTATCAATGTTAATAACCACTAAAAATATGTTTTTAAATTCTTGTTAAAAGTATTATATAATAATTGCTAATTAATGTTTTTTTTTTGTAAAAAATGTCAAATGTTTTATTCCCATTGAGAATGATTATTTTGCTGCCTAGGCAGGAAAGTCCTTACTTTGCTGCCTAGGCAGGAAAAGTAATACTTTGTTGATTGATATGTGTCTGCAAAATTATTATTTGCTGTCAATCGGAGGAAAAATACATTTCATTTACAAAGCTTCTCTACACACATAGCTATCAAAGTAAAGAGGGGAAAATAAAGGAAATTTTTTCTAAAATGAGATTTATGGATAGCTTTAAGTTCATGTCAAGTTCATTGGAAAAGTTGGGTGCAAATTTAAGTGATAAGCAATGTGTAGAGATGTAAAAATGTTTTCCCGATAAAAAATAATTCAATTTAATGGGGCAGAAATGTGTTTTCCCATATAGTTTTGTGGACAACATCAATAAATTGAATCATCCTAATTCACCGACAAACATCAATTTTATGACAATTTGAATGAGTACCATGTATCAGAGAAAGATTATATGAGAGCCCAACGTGTTTGGGAACTATTTGAGTGTAGGAGACTTGGAGAATATTTGGATTTATATTGAAAATCTGATGTTCTACTACTGTGTGATATATTCAAGAATTTTAGACGGATTTGTTCAGATACATATGAGTTGGATCCAGCTCAATATCATGCTGCACCTGGATTATCTTGGGATGCAATATTGAAAATACAAATATTGAACTTGAACTGCTAACTGACATTGATATGATATTTTTTTTCAAGGAAGGCACTCGTGGAGGTATTAGTCAATGTAGCGATAGGAAGCATTTAGCATATGATGAGTTTCTGCCTGATTTAAATCCCAATTTCCCCATTTCTTATCTGGATGCTACAAATTTATATGGACATAGTATGTCACAACCATTACCTACATCTGATTTCATTTGGCTAACTCGAAAAGAAATCACAAATTCAGACATTATGGCTGTGGCAGACAATGATCCATATGGATATGTCCTTGAAGTTGACATACATTATCCTCAAGAATTGCACGATAAACATTCAGACCCCCTTTTTCTGGTAGAAAGTATAGTGCCACCAAACTCCAAAAGCAAGATTCCAAAATTGATTCAAAATTTGAATGATAGGCGAAAGTATGTGGTTCATTATAATGGTTTGATTGTTATGCATACTCATAGAATCCTCAGATTCAAGCAGTCATGTTGGATGAAGCCTCACATCGATCTCAACACTCAAATGCGTAATAGATCTAATAAAAAGTCTGAGAAAGATTCCTATAAGTTGATGAACAATGCAGTTTATGGCAAAACGATGGGGAACGTTGACAATGGGATTGATGAGGGGCTTGTTACACTTTGGCAGAATGCCCATAGAAGTATGGGAGCGGGCGCTCTGATTGCACGGCCAAACTTCAAAAGTTGTACAATCTTTAGTGAACATTCCGTTGCTAATCAAATGGGTGAAGTGAAAGTGTATCATGACAAACCACTGTATCTGGGATTCTGTATTTTGGAATTATCCAAGACTGTAATGTATTACTTTTACTATGGATGTATAAAGTAAAAATTTGGTCAGGATGCTTCTCTGCTCTAAACTGACACGGATTCTCTGATTTTGAAAGTGAATACTGACAATTTTTATGAGTTCATCAGCACCAATATGAATAGGTTTGACACATCTGATTACATTGAACATAATGAATTCAGAATACCTGTAACAAATTCAGTCTTGGGTAATTTCGAAGATGAGTTTCCCAATGATACAATAATTGGTTTTTATGGTACAGGTGCTAAAGCATACTATGTACAATCTTTCCTAACAGAAGTGAAGAAAGCCAAAGGGGTGAAGAGATTTGTAATGAAGAATCAATTGACATTGGAGGATTACAAGAAAATAGTTGAGAAAGGTGGTAAAATAAAGATGAATTCTTTGAGAAGCATCTCACATGATATGTATACGGAATTAAAAAATAAAGTAGCACCATCATATGATGATGATAAAATATTCATAATTCCCAATACAACACAAACTCTCCCTTGGGGTCACAATGACATTGAGTTCTATCAGTGCGATCCCAATGAAACTATTCGTATATGTAATAACATAGTTGAATTTTTTTCTCAAGAATATGGCATGGATTCCGGAAGTAGATTGGATTATTTGATCAGTTTGTTGAATGCCGAAATAAATGCATAGTATCATTCACAACACTCAAATTAGCTGGAAAATTCATATTTGAATTGTCAAAATGATTAATTGATAACTGTATACATTATTGACATTGACTCAACACTCATACGAATCGTATAGTTAACAAATAAAATTATTGATGCACACTATTGGGTTTTATTGCAATTTTTCACCCCGCGTAAACATGAATGTGGGACACAAGACCGCTCCGCGGTCTTGCACATACCTCAAGTAAAAAACCGCGGTCACGCCGCGGTTTTTTTCGTGTGATAAAAAACTGCGGTCTTGAAAAATTGCGCTGCTTAGCGGCGTTAAGACCGCTCCGCGGTCAAGCAAAAGAGTTGCGCCACTGCGTGGCACCAAGACCGCTCCGCGGTCGAGCAAAAATTGACTCTTAAATATTGCCAGGTGTCGAAATCCATTATTTCAAGTGGAATTGGCACGAATATGTTGCTATTGCAATAGCAACTAGGGTTTCACTTGAAATAATGGATCCGAACTCATTATTGTAAATATGTTATGAAAAATTTGATAGATTGTAGTTTCTTTTTCTTGTAATTATAAATTAATTTTGATGTTGACATTTTTTGTAATAAATTGCCTTAACACAAAAAAACCAAAGTTTGTTGAATCATCTAAATGATTCTGACACCTCTGAGTTCGAATTGATTTTCTCTTCTGAACAGCACATAGAACTATGTTGAAATGAACATAAAATCTAGTGAAATCTCATTTAGACTAATCATAAAATATTCTCAACTAAATAGTGAGACTTAGTCTTTTTGAAACTCAAATTGATTGATCACATTCCTACTCTTCGCTTTATCTCCAGTCCTGACATATCCCCTCCACTCCTCTGAATGATATAAATTGAATTACACGTCGATCATTTCTCCACTTCTTGATCATCATGTCAGACGTAACTTGTAGCTGACTCAAGTGTGTTTGTGTTGGAACGTGGTGATTCACTACCTCCAAGTTTGTTGGAGCCGCCAGCAGATGATGGCCCCATCCAAGAAGAAGAGATCAGCTCAACCAGCAGAGGACCGCCAGCAGCTGAGTCAAATTACGGGGTGGATTCATCATCGTCATCGTCGTCAAGTGGAAGATCATTTCATGATGACGATGACTGGTGGTTCGGTGATCTGGAAGAGTCAGACAATGATCATGTTTGCAATGACTTGTGTGTAAGTGATGCTGAGAGGGATAGGATGAGCCAGGATGAGTGGCGGGTCTTAATGCACATACGTAGACCGGGACGCAGACGGCTGGCAGTGCAACAGCTGGTGGACGATGTGAGTGACAACGAGGATGACGGTGTCATCGTGATAGACGATGATGGTGATCTCATCATGATCGACGATTAGGGGTGGACTTTTATATTGGAGTGTACATTCTGAAAGGTTGGTACACACAAGAATGGTGCGAGATTGGGGCGCCATCCACAGGGGGGCGCGCACGGGGCGCCACCCTCTAGTCCACCAAAAATAGATTTATAATGTTATTTGATAATACAACAGCTATACATCAGAATAATGAGAGTTGAAGAACATCGGTGCGCTCACAATGATATATAACAAGTTTTATATTTTTTTCCGAATATTCAATATCATTTGGGAACAGAGAACATGATATTATAAAGGTAAGAATGAACAAAAAATAATATCTAGTGAAATCACATTCAGTCTTCACATAAAATATTTTTAAATTAATGATGGAAATAAGTCTATTTGGAACTTGAATGATAGACTACATTCTTACTACTGACTTACCCCCTCCACTCCTCTGAATTACAATAAATAGATTGAGACGTCGACCATTTCCTCACTTCTGATCATACCAAAGCCGTTGCTGATTCTAGTTGTTATGTGTTGAAACGTGGTGTTTCACCACCTCCAAGTTCATTGGAGTTGCCAGCTGGTGATGGCTCCATCCAAGTGAATGAAGTGAGCTCTTCTACTGACCAATATTATGAGTCATATTCAGACTCAGACTAATCCACTTTGTCAATGGAAAGAGCTGAGGAGGATTGGGATTCTGACGATTCGGATGAAACCGTCCACGAGTGCAACGAACATTGTGATTGTGTTGGGAACATCGAATGGTTAGACATATCGATGATCAGTTGTGGTCAAATAGATATCGGGGTGTACATTCTAAAGGTTGGTACACCCAAGGATGGTGCGAGGTTGGGACGCCATCCAAGGGGTAGGCGTGCACGGAGCGCCACCCTCTACTTTGTCAAGTTTTAATTTTCAAATATATTTGGAAATCAAAACATGTATATATATATATATATATATATATATATATATATATATATGACTTCACAATGATATATCATAAATTTAAATGTTTCTACAAAAATTCGATTTCACTTGGGAAAATGGAACATGATGCTATATAGCTCATACTATACATTTATTTATCAATCACAAAATCTTTGATGGAATATTTTCAGTCTATGAACAGCATTCAATATTGGATCAATAATGTTTGCAGCTTCATTTATTCTTCTTTGGAATCTCATTCGCTCTGCTGCCACATATTGCCAACGCATTTTCTGGCATGTTTATGAGCGTAAGTCCAAGTTACCAAATAGAAGGTTTCATCATTATTTTCATTTACCAGTACTCATTCCATAGTGTTCTACAGCTGATTCAACCAACACAATTCAAATGAAATTATTACATTGAATAATATATATAATATATATATATATATATATATACATATATATATATATATATACATATATATATATATATATATATATATATATATATATATATATATATATATATATATATATATATATATATAGAAGAAACATTTTATTTTATTTCAAAATTTATGGATTCATCCGAGTCAATTTCTTCATCCAATTGCAGATATATTGCTTCGTCCGAGTCATAGTTTGGATCTTCTTCAGGTATATTGACTTGAAGATCTTCTTTTTCAATGGGCACCCATCGCTCCAGATTATCGTCCCATATGATGGTCGGTTGTCGTCGTCTCCTTCCTCGCATTTCTCTCATCAACTCTTCTATAGTCATCGAAGATGAACCGACATGATTGTCTTGGATAGTTGCACTAGCCGAAGGATTTGGTGTAACTTCCTGGGGTTTTGTGTTGGATTGATAGATATATTATGCAGAGGGTTTGATGTACTCCCTGGGGTTGCGCTGGACCAGTGGTAGAGTCAGCTGTACATATAACTTAAGACATTTTGGATGTAAGTGAAGCAATGATGCTATTCAATTTAATGATATCGAATGAGTATGAGAATACAGTTAGAAGTGGGCGAGTACCCTTTTCTAAACACGAGTGTAGATGGAAGGGAGAGTGTCGAAAATACATGTATGGAAGGTGACACAAATGCCAATACAACACATTAAAGTTTCAGTCATTGATTCTTACATTCAGTTCGAAAATATCATTAAAGTTATTGAAATGAATACCGCTGAAAGTTGCAATATTCTGTCAACGTTATTGCGTGATGGCGCTGACCAGTATGTGACAAATGATGCAGTGAACATTCTACCACGACATTGCCAGATGATTTACAACATTTTGATATGGATGAGTTTCTCATGATGGCAGACGTACCAACAACAAGTGGTGAATTGGAATCTAATATTGGAATGTCCCAATTATTACCAGCCTGTCCTTCACCCCCTATCATCCATATCACTGAAAATAAAAAAGGGGAAGAGAAAGTGAAACTAGTGAACAATAGGAGGGGAAATACCGTCGACGTTGCCACCATGGTGGCTCCATAGTCTACTTCTTCCAAGGCTAAAGGAAGAATATTTGGCATCTTCCAATACCATCTCCATAGCATCAGTTATATCTTCACCGGTTTTTGTTTCGACTGGTTTTGTCCACAAATTTTTAGAGTAACAGTCAATGACCACCAAAATGTATCGATAACCCTCATTAATTTTGGCATAAGGTTGAAATTCTGCTAGATCTATTTGCCACAAATCTCCTTTGCCTTTGACGACAGTTGATCTCTGGAAGTAACGACGAGCTGACTTATGTAATGTAACTCGTCCACAATATGACGTTTGATATTATTAGCCATTCTTCTTCTTGTTCTCTTCTCTGGTGATATTGCAATGATGAAGTGATTGTTCAATACAGTTGTATCAATATATAATACCTTCTTCACGTAGCTCCTCTATTATTGATATGATCTCATTTTCATGTCCTGTATGACCGGATGCTTCCGAAGCAATCAACAATCGCAAACGATCCACTAACTCTCTAGGTTTATTCCAGTATACATAATTCTTCGGTTTTGATGTTAACACTTTCTGTGACTTTGATCTTTTCATTCCTTCGCCGCTTTGATTCAGAAGTGTATTGGAATTATTTCTCGATTTCAATGGTGGCTTCATGACTTTTTGATATTTCTTTGATTTTTTATATCTTATTCCATTTTTCACTTCATGCTTTTTGTACAATGCTTTCGTAAAATCCAGAATTTCGATATATGTGTTTTGAATTTTTGCATCACAAACTCCGGGCTGTTTCTTGAGGATTATCAAGTTATATAAATCCGAATTGCCAGGGTATTGACGTAATTGCATAGTACCACCCCCAAAGGAAATATTTCCATCATCAAAACGGACTTCTAGATTTTCCATTTCAAGTGTTTGTGTTGAAGCATCTAACCTCACACTATAATTCGCATCATATGCACTATTGCCATGTCTAATATTCTGCAAATGTTGTTTCAGTCTCAAGCCATTGCTGGAAGATTGCAAATCTCGTGAACTTGTCATTGATTAAGTAGGTGTTTTGGATAGGGTAGTTGCAGCTAATTTCTCGCCTTCCACACCTTTGATGGTTTCATTATCAATACCTTAAAATGATGCATCACTGCTGAAATAATGTTTTTTTCCAATGGGAGTGCTGGTTTGAATGGATCGAGAAGATGTAGATGGTTTCACAATGGCAACAGAAGAAAGAGAATTATGTGGTTTTGTGATAGGATCATAAAGTTTTTCAAGGGCAATCTTTTCTTCCACATTTCCACTTCTGATGGAATTGAATTTTTGTCGAACAGCTTCGGTCGCTTGAACTAGTAGAAGTTACAAATCCATTTTGGTTTCTACACATTCATCTCGCAAGAGATTCATTATTTCGATGACGAGTTTATTGTAGTGACCTTGACGGAGTTCGATGAATGATTAAGGTTTTTCAAATTGAGATATCGGGGATATATGGAACCATCGACTCCTTTGCGATATCGTCCATTACATACTTCTCGATCTTCATCAATGACAAGGAATCCATACTGATAATCCCAACAATTCACGCACATCATTTGAAATTCTTTGAATGTGACATCGGGCGAGACGTGATCAGAGAAAATATGATGTAAGTTCATCTCGTCTTGCTTGAATATGACGATGAAGTTGGTATTGTCACGCACTAGCTGTTTGGGAACTCGTGAAAAGGTCTGTGCAAGATAGAAGCAATCAACATCTTTATGGCGTCCCATACAGAAATATGATCGGATGATATCCTGCTTTTCACAAATCACATCATTAAAAATGAAAACTGAATTTGGTTTGGCATCAGAGGGTTGCACAGTGTCTGCATTATTACTGAATGTGAAAAGCCCAATACTTTTATCGGGGCTAACACATTGCGCAAGTATTCATATTTAGGTTGATTCAACGACTTTGAATAGAGATAAACGTTTGCAAATCGCAATCCATGTGGATGTGTCAGTAGAGATATCATGGCATTTGTCTTTCCGCAATTTGACGGACCGATGATTAGCGAGCGAACAGATGATGGAAGTAGTGGGCCAGGTCTCAATGAGTTCGCTCCATTCAATCCAGTCCCGATTTTCTTATCCAAATTATCTACTGCGAACTCTTTGCTTGACAATGCGCATTGTTTGACGGTTCGATACTTATTAAAGGAAGATGCGTGAGATATTTCTCATTTGAATGCTTGACAATGCTTGACATTGCGCATTGTTTGACGGTTCGATACTTATTGAAGGAAGATGCGTGAGATATTTCTCATTTGAATGTTTATCATCACACGGAGCAGACGTGAAAGCAGCAGATCGAATAATTAAGAAAAAGGTCGAGGATTTGTGAATTCGTTGATTGATAAGCAACCATTTGAATTGCATCAACCTGGAGGATAACAATATTGTGGACCCGGAACTAAATTACAAAAACAATTGGCACGCAAAGATCCAGGCCTTAATAAATTGGATAGGGCCTGTTAAACACACGACATTCAATATTCGGAGAATCTCGACGATATTGAAGCTAGACATAAAGCAGACAAACAACTTGAATAGAGTGCTTGGGATAGGGTCGAATCGAAGTACGCAAGCATCCGTGAGAGAGCAGTCGCACCACTCGTCACCAACATGATGAAGGCAAAAAGGCGTTTCGGTATGGGTTGTAATGTAGACAATGTCAAACGAAGGAGAAAAAATGAATTGAAGAAAAATGGGCGAAATAAAATCAGAAAAGTAGCATTTGGAACAGGAATTGTACGAAAAATTTGGGTTAAATTACATGAAGCTGGAGGTAATCAATTCTTGACAAACAACAGAAAAATGGCCACAACAATGGCATTGAAAGTGGCACGTGAATATTTGAAAGCAGCAGGCGGAAAGAAAAAAATTTGCACACCTCGCATAATACCTGTTCCGAAAGTTGGTGGAATTTTATCATCGATACCAATTTTTGCCGGATTGTCTTCGTTGGGTAGTTTGGCCGATGCTGCTGCAGGTATGAGCAGAGCTATAAATTCGGCAACTGCGAGCAACAATGATCTGAAAGAGGTAAAACACCATAAAAGAAAGATGGAGGCGATAGCTTTAGGAAAAAAGGGTAGTGGTATATTCTCGAAACCATATCGCAAACGCTCCGGTATCTACCTCAAACCATATAAATCAAAAAGCAAATTGATGCCCTACCTCTCAAACCTCTCACAGATATCGATCTGACATATTATGCCAAACGATTCAAAATTCCATATTTTCGTGGTGTGTTCATGCGTGATAATTTGCCAACCTCAGGACCACGTAATCATGAAACAGCCATCATCGATTTGGATGGAATCAGCAATCGAGGAAGACATTGGGTGGCATACAGGAAAATTGAAAGGGTTGCAACATATTTCGACAGTTTTGGAGATTTACCGTAACCATTGGAGTTGGTCCATTACTTCCGAATAGGTACACATGCAATCGAAAAAAATTATGTATAATTATAAACGTGAGCAGAAATACAATACAGTTGTATGTGGATACTTAAGCTTGAAGTTTATCTCTCTTCAAATCACCTGAAAAAACTAAAATGGATTTCACGCCAGAAATGGATCGAGAGGCTATCAAGAGAATGGGGCATTCCCTCATCGCATATTCAAGATAACGCAGCTTGAAAAAAAAAAGTGAAGGTAAACTTGCAGATATGCCCAAAGAGGTCATGATATCTTGTGCAGCTGATGAAATTGCATCGGTTTGGAAAATACTTCCCAAACACCTTCAAGAGGATATTGATATTTAAAAATATGAATATTGCTATGAATATCATATGGACAATGCAAGTGTTGGAACATCGAATTCCAGTGATGTGAATGACGGACCCATACCTCGAAAACTATTTTGCTGTTATTGCACCATCGATGATTGTAATATTGGCACCAATAACAATCAAATTGAATTGGGACACACAATGCCACCAAGAAAACGAATAAAATTATATCACATGTGTTGTGAACAAAAAAAATGATTTGTTATCATATGAATGCAATCAGTCTGTTACGAAAGTTTGAGCTACAAGCTGTGGATCCAGTGTCTTGAGTGCAGACTTCTACCTACCTTTTGAGCTGGATAAGAATAGCCATTATGGATTGGGGCTTTTGGGATTCTATGGATGCAATACAATCCACAATGTCACAGAAACAAACAACTTGATCACTTGTTTCATTCCCGTGAATAAAGCCCTTACAGTCAGTTCTATACATGATATAAAAATACCAAGTGATGCATATGAGATAGAAGAAATACATGCTGTTATCCAACGAGAACTTGAATTGCAATTATTTCATGGCGCGAAACATGATGACACCACACTGGATGAATTGTTCAGCCTTCGAGCAAACAATAATACATTCAAATGTATGATGCAATCAAAGTATGTGGTGGACCTGAGATATAAAAACTCATTAGCATCCCTGTTGGGATTCGAGAAATAAGAATTTAGCGCAAATAGCATGCATGAATCTACATCTCCTGTGAATATTGTATCCGTGAGACTCAGTCGATTGGATTGCAACATCATTTCGGGATCATACATGAATGACGGAGAGAATCATTCGATGTTGATGTTGACTCGGGCCATAATATAACAAAAGAACCAAACAACATTATTTATATGCCCAACAGCCCGGAAGGACGTCAGTTCATCGACAACATCACTCTGCACATATTGGATCATCGAAGTCATCTCATTGATTCCGGTAGTGTGAAAGAAATAGTTGTCATATTGGAATTTGAAGAAATTACAATAACGAATGTAATGGGTTTTTGCTACAACAAATGACAAAAGAGTGAATACGAAATATTTTTACCAAACAAAGATGGTTATCCATCGAATATCGTTAAAAAAAAAGATTTGCCATAAAGAAGGTCATTCCACAAGTGTATGCTGAACGGCAAAGACATACATTGTTAGCGAGATATCTTAATTTTCTAAAATCTATTAGACTCAGAATTCGAAAGCGGCAATAAAATGGTACATGAAGCAAACAGTGACAAGTTGAATATTTTTAATGAACCAGTGGTCGATCATTCTCTCATAAGTCTGCACGGGCATACCTATGAGCCGTACGGATCACCATTGTTCAAGAATCCAGATGAAATCCGAATTACAATCAACAATCAAGATGTAATACCGGACAGTGCCGACAGTTTCATCCATTTCGAGGGAAAATTCAAACCAAATGAAGTGAACAAAGTATGCTATCTTTCCAATAATGCTTTGGCATTCCTCTTCGATGAGATCCGCTATGAAATGGGTGGTGAGCAAGTTGCCGTTGCTTGAAAACCAGGAATAACATCCACAATAGAGAATATGGTTTCATTTGGTCAATCACACTCTCACAGTTTTTGACAACTGGATGGGGACTTTCCGACACAGAACAACACATCATTGATGCCCCCAGACATTTATTCAGTGGAAAACTTCCTCTCAAATATTTGATAGATTTTGCCGAGGATTATAAAAAGAGCATTCTGAATGCAAAACAAAAACTGATTTTGATTATAGCTCGCTCATTCAAGAATTCATATATTGGAGAAGTTGATGCCACTTTGTGAATTACAATGATTGAATGGAAAATAGAACATGTTGTGCCCGATGACAAGAAGAAGCTCAAATTATTCAATAGAATGAATAAGAGTGGTCTGAATTCAAAAATCAAGTTGACTTTCAGTATGTGGGATCTTTATGAATTACCCTCATTGCGTAGCACATCTTCAGACATATGGGCAATAAAAACAACCAACACTTTGGAAACACCTCACTTCATAATGATTGGTTTTCAAATCACCAACGCATCCGAAAACAGAGCACTGGATATGACAAAAATCATAAATGCAGACATTAATAACATCCGAGTGTATTTGAACTCTGAAGTCTACCCATATGAGCGTTGGAACCTGGACTTAGATAAAAAAACTATTCTCTCCAGCTTTCTATGCATATGAGGACTTCCAACGTAGTTATTATGACAAAGATATGAGTGAACCTTTTAATGACCTTGAGGCATTTCACCAGAATCTCCTGTTCATCATTGATTGTTCACATCAACCGAATGCTACAAAATCATCTTCAGAGGATATCAAGCTGGAGTTCGAAACAAGAAAAACTAAATTTCCAGACAACACCGAAGTCTAAGCACTCATTATACACGACACCTTCTTGACTTACACGGCATTGGATGGCTCTGTTCGTAATTTACTTTGAAATGTTCAATTTTTTTTTTCTGTACTATATCTGAATATTTTTAGGTATATCAATAATGTGTAATGGAAAAATAAATAAATAAGATTCTGTAAATATATGTTTTATTTCATATCAAATATCTACATGATCATATTCATCATCATGTTCATCATATAGTTGTTATTTCTCAATGATGTCATCGGGTAGAAATGGTTAAAGGGTCTGGAGATATCCAGATTGAATTTCATAATTTCTTCACAGAACTCTGGTATGATGATGATGCCTTGACTGAATTCCTCACAAAGTACTGCACCCTTGACGTACTTTTCGGATAAATGTGCACATCTTTGGATTTTATCTTCATCGAAGCAAACATTCAAATCATAAACTGTAGCATGTAGCATTTCAGCCGAAGCATTCAAATGGAAACGTAGTCTCTCGATGGCTGTATTGATGTCGATGCCTTCCACCCAATGTTGAGAGGCATAGTGCATCCACATGTTCGAGAATTGGAAACTGAAACAAAAAAAGAATTGTTAATATATTCCATTAATATTCGAATAATTTTAATTACATGAGAAAAATGTGATGCTCCAAATATATTACTTCTATACTGAATGTAATTTTTTAGTGGAGAAATATCTATATTCAACATAAAATCACTATATCCCAACTATTAACATATAAACAATATTTTCATCCAATGAAGTTGAATTCCACTAGAGGTCGACTTTTTAAACCCCCTGATACTTGTGGACTCTGACCCAAATGTGTTATTGTATATTCAAAATATGAAGCATTTATGCAACTGACACTGCATTGAATTCATCTGAAATACTTTTTGACAACCATGATTTGAATGAAGTATCATCACGTAATGTCATTGGAATAGATCCACCAAAACGAGTGTTACAAATCGTCAAACAAATTATTTTGAAAGCTTTACCGATGGGGAATGATGATATCGGTCTTTGTTCAAAAACTTCCACCCTCTGTTCAATTATTGAAGTATTGATTCTCTTCAAATCCACAACTTCCGGAAAAGAAGACATAGTAAGACTGTATGAAAAAATATAGATCATTTCCACTGATAAAAAATACACTCACTGAATTGAGACACCACTTCTTGTACTCTGTATCCACCCCAATGATATTATCTTACATCTGATTTCTCAACAACGACTCCACAAATTTTATAAGAGATATCCCCTCCCCATTTTCAGTAGATGGAAGTGTGGAGGTCATTGCGCACTTGACCATCAACAAACTCATCAATACTCGCAGTTCACTCTCAGCTCTCTCACAGGATGAACGCCTTCCTCGCTTGGAGATTACAAGGATCCATGAAGGTCATGACCACACACACAGAATATGTATGCTTACGCCACAACTTTTGTCAAGGTCAAACAAAAAAATCAAGATCAAATCTCAAGGTTGCCGGAACAATCCCAATATCAAAACTCAAGGTCAAATCTCAAAGTCAAAACTTGATGTTATGAATATCAAGGTCAAATTCAAGGTTAAAACTGAAGGTCGAATCTCAAAGTCGACGAAACCCAATGTCAGAACCCAATGACAAATCTCAAGGTCTAATATCAAGGTCAAACACACACACACATTGCACACCCGCAAGCAGTCAAGGTCACACATGACGTCATTGTGGTGGGGGGAGACCCAGAACCGGCTCAAATCTCCTACTGGCGAGGAAAGTTATTTCATACTTTTTAGTCCGTTCAATAAACGTGGTATATTGAAAAAATATATCTAAATTTCTGGTTGACGTTCAATAATTATTGGAATTGTTTTTTTTTATATTTGAAGGTTGATCGATCTTCACCTTATTTGATACATGTATTGCACATGCCAAATATCTTTGCATCACATCAAAATAATGATTTACTCAGATATATAATCATTTACAGCTTCTACTATAGAAATCTCCTCTGAATATTCTGTCCCATTGAGTATGTAATAAAAAGAACTATATATTTATTAAATTCTTGATGTAAAAGCACTCTTAGATTGAAATGTATGGTTTTTTTCCGTTGCCCTTTTGGGTGCAGCGTCCACTGGAGTGGACATACTTTTTGATGTCAACTATATCACCTATCATGAATATTTTGTTCCTGAAACCGTTTTGTCAACTCACGTGGACTCCAAATGTTCTTCTTGAAATCACTAGCGTTATCTATGATTCCAAATAATTTTTTCTGCCCTATAAATCGCCAAAAATAGCAATAAACACAAATGTAGAGAAATATCAATATTCTGCAAAGGCATCCGAAAGGGGTAAACTAAGATTTTCTAAAGTTTTCACTCAGAATGAGTTGTTGGTGTTCTTCTCTGGTAGGTGAAACCTCAAATTTCAATTGAAATGAATTTTAGGGTATTTCTTGTTGTATGAATGGAAGTCATTAAAAAAAATTATACATAGTTGAAGTTTTTTTTAATATATATATATATATATATAAATATATATATATATATATATTGTTATGTTACGAAATGTTGTTGAATAATTGAACTTATAATTATCATTATTATTATTAGTTATTTTTATTATCATCGTTAATGCTATGTAATATTACAATTTTCTTCACCTTTTTCACTACTATAGAACCTTATACTATGCTCTAGTACATACATATGTATGAAGAGGGCATTCCTGAAGTAGTTCTGGTATCAAAAATATATATCCAACGATATATAATGAAAATATTAAACCATATCAAAATTGAATTGAAGTAAGATCAACGTATAGAAATTTTAACCTTTGTGAGAAAAGTGATGATATGCAATAAAATGTAATGGCAGAAAATGGAAAAATATAATTTTATATGAATTTGTGAATAGTATGTAAGAGTTAGAATTAGATATCATTCATAAAATCCTTGATATTAATTAGCAAATAATTTGGAAGGAAATCTGTGAAAAAATAAAAATTTGTGAGTGCTGCTATGGATCAGGATAACAAGTTCTAGAGGAGATTGGAAACACTTCAAAAAATGGGGCCACGTAGAAAATTTTTGGAGAAGCATTATAGATAATACAAGAAAACCTGTTATAAAAAATTCCCGAACGAGAAAATTCTTGAAAAGCAGAACTGAAGAAGTAAATAGTCAATAAAAATTCCACCTACCTGGTCTAGAGGATAAATCTTTAGAGGTGAGCTGTCATTGAGATCCCAGAAATACATCCACCGGACTGAAAACTTCAATAGAAAGGCAGCAACAAGATATACTTATATATTTTACAATTTTTTTAATTATACGCTTTATGGATTCGAACGAAACATGATTCAAATTTCATAATTTTGATGAATACGAGACTTCAATATCATATCTTGCCCAGAAAATACTCACATAGGACTGTTAGCAGCAAAAAAAATGCACCATCAGAAATTCGTCTTTGTTGTTGCAAAGTTCATCTAGTTTTTTCATTTCATTGTGAAACTGATTCGGATTCTGGAAATATGGACGTTAATATGTCAGTTATCGAATAAACGAATTTCTCTTCATTCTCATTATACTCGTATTTCTTTTTTTGATAGATTTCTATCCAGTTTGATTATTTTTCTGACCAATAACTCAGTTACAAACAAACCCGAAATATCATACTTTTCTGTAAACTAAACAATGACCTACAGTTTCATAACTATTCAAAAGACTTTCGTTCTAGCGATTTGTACTAGACATGATATAAAATTTCGTGATTTTAAACAATACAAGACTAATGCAACATTTCGGGAAGGAAATAGTACAATTGATCGAATCAAAATACAATTTTCCCTTAGTAGACTTTTTAAACAAATTTTTTGTTTTGGTTTATGTCAAATAATTGCGTTTAATGAATCGAGTTGTTTTGTGTACATATTTTCCTACATTTATAATTCACAAATAAGCTTCATGTACTATGTTATCCACACAAGACAAAGTGGAATTCGTTTCTTTATGTGGTGAGAATGTGCCATTTCCAGTTGTTGCTTGTATTTTCAATCACCGGCATCCAGAAAATTATATTCACTTTAGTACCGTGGGAAGGATATTGAAAACATTCAAAGAAACTGGCTCTGTGGACAATCGTTTCAAGAAACCACATAATCCAATAAGGTATACGCATTCTTAAAGAAAGAGATTTCGATGTTCGACCAGGATTTTCATTTTGTTTCCAAGGTGAGAGAGAAAATAATATTACATTTCCCTACAGGATTTTATGGACAGACGAGGCAACTTCCACGTCGAACGGAACAGTTAGTTCCCAAAATTGTTGCTGGTGGTCCAACAATAATCCAAATTTTGTAATAGAATGCCGTGACCAATATTCATTCAACACGAATGTGTGGTGTGGTTTATTACATAACCAAATAATTGGACCATATTTTTTTAGAGAAAATTTGATCGCAGACATGTACAGAAATTTCATTTTGAATCAGTCGTCTGAAGTTTTGGATAATCTGGACGAAATTTGTGGTATCAGCTTGACGAGGCACCGATCCACCAAACGGTAGAAGTGAAACAGTGTCTCAGTCAGATGTTTAGGGGCAAAGTGATAGGACGAGATTGGAAAGATTATTGGCCACCAAGATCACCGGACCTATCTCCAATGGACTTCTTCCTATTGGGTTATCTGAAACAAAAAGTGTATAAGCACAGACCATTTGCAAACAAAGAACATTTAGAGAATATCATTCGTGAGTGTTGTGCTAATATAAATCCCCTATTTATTAAAAATGCCACAAAGTCTGTGAATGAAAGGATTGTAATTTGTATAGAACGGGAAAGACGGCATCCCGAATGATGAATTCGGATTCAATCTCAAGATTATTGAGATAAATAAATGAATGTTGCGATGTTTTGTTGTGAATTTGGTTATAGTTATATTGGTTTAACGTTTTCTACACATCTAATGGTGAAAATGAAGAATATGAGATTTATGAAATTAATTCAAGAAATGTTGCGAAAAATTATTATTTACTCGAAAATTACATCAAACCGTTTACATCCAACAGTCACCCTGTTGGGTGTAAACTACATCAAAATATTTCGAACTCATCTGCAGCTAACAAGATACAAATCTGTTAAAAAAAAAACGAGTGTAATAAGAATGGATATGAATTCGTTTATTCGATTACTGACATATTAACGTCCATACATTGAAAATCGAAATCAGTTTCACAATGAAATGAAAAAACTGGATGAACTTTTCAACAACAAAGACGAATTTCTGGATGTGCATTTTTTTTTTTCTGGTAACAGGGCGATGTGGGTATTTTCTAGGCATGTATGACATCGAAGTCTCGTATTCATCAAAATTATGATATTTGAATCATGTTTCGTTCCAATCGATAGAGCGAAAGATTCCAAAAATTACAAAAATTTGAAAAAAGTCGAAGTGACAGTAGAGAGTCCAAATTTGAAGCGAAGGTATAAAATTGGAAACTGAGCAACTTTTTTTTTTGCATTTTTCGAAATTTTTAAAAAAAGCTGATTTATTGAGGATTTCCTAACAAAATGTCTAATTTGACAGGTTTAGAGTAGCACATGACAAAAGGAAAGAGGCTGTTTTTCACTAATTTTTCAAGCACAAACTAACTGCGAAGTCAAATATTCCTTATATCTATTAATAAAAAAAACGTCCATATGTTGCTTACTTTATGTGTGACACTGTATATATATATATATATATATATATATATATATATGTTTATATATATATGTATGTATATATATATATATATTATTATATATATATATATATATATATATATATGAAAGGAGGGTAGTCGCTGACTAATTAAGAGTAAAACTAATAGTAGGGTCTGCAGCAATGTAAAAGAAAACTCTTTGAAGTTTTTCCAAGCTTTCGGAATCGTTTATTCCATCATCAGGGAGACTACAAATGGAAAAAATTGTGCATATAAGAACTGTAAAAAACAAATTATATGAGTACTTACATCTATCTTACATATAAGTACATAATGGTATAAGTACATAATGGTATATAAGATACATTATTAATAGAAAATGACTTCTAGCTTTTGGATAATTAATTTCAAATTACATTCCTGAATGAAAAGACAAATTATTGTACATAGAAACAACATTCAGATATTCATTCTCGGAACTGACAGTGACTAATCTGACAATGACACTTCTCATCGTAGAACAATTCAAATTCAGTTTAGGTTAGAATCACCACGTTCAGAAACTCTGACTTCTTGGTGTTTTATGTCGAGTGAAAGTAAAAAAGAATAAATTTCACTCAGATGGTTTATATCTGTTTTTTTATTGATGGAGTCATTGTCTTGATAGATAAAAGCCATTTCTAAGAAAGACCTTTTTGAAAGATGTGATTCTCTTGCAAGAACAGTTGTTGAAAGGTAGTTCATTTGGTGGTCACAATCATTGACATGTTTAGCTAAAGCACATCTCTCAGGATGTAGTCTACTATCACTCTTATGAGAAATGATTCTATCCTTCAATAATCTTTTTGTTTGGCCAATATAATTCTTATCGCAATCATGACAAGGGATACTATAAATAACATTAGTAAGTGATAAAAGAGGAATTTTGTCTTTTACTTTTGAATATATTTGTCTTATTGTAGTGACTGTTCTTTTTGCAATTTTGATGTTTTCAAAAGGTTTAAAAATTCTGGTCAGTTTAGGTGTTATTTCTTTTATATAAGGTAACGAAGCATAAAAAATTGAAACTTGATTCATATCAGTAACACGTTCATTCTGAGAATTGTTATTTTGTCTTATGGTATTATCAACTTCTGTTAAGGATGTGCTAAATAATATTTTTTCAACTAAAGATGGTGGATAAGAATTTTGTAAGAAAAGTTCTTGAAGTTTGTTCAAATTTTTTTTATGGAAATATATATCAGAAATTTTGAGTACTCTGTCTTTCATTTATTTCAACAAATTCACTTTCATCGAAAATTTGTGATATGAAAAGAAATTCAAATACCTTCCTGAACTGCATGGTTTTCTATACCAATCAATCAATATTGTGTTATCAACCAATCGGATAAGTTTTGTATCAAGAAAAGGTACTGAGAGATCTAAGTCTTCTGTTTCGATTGTGAATTGTATGAATAGGTCGTAGCTATTAAAAGTATCCAAAATTTCTGTTATACCATTTATTGGTGAAGCTAAAATTATATCATCCACATATTTTTTGATGAAAAATAATTCAAAAGAGAGTACTGGAATCACTGTGTCTAGCAATTCATCCATAACATAAGCTGCAAGAATTGGTGAAATTGAAGATCCATAGGAGTTCAAAAGTTTGTCTGAAATATTTTCCATTGAATGAAAAATAGTTGTTTTCAAAGAGGAATCTTATCAAGTTGGAAAAACAATCTTTTCAATAGTACAGTGTCTACTGATGCAACCCAATTCTTATCTATTGCTCTAAGGCAAGTATCTAGATAAACATTACTCAAAGAGAACAACATCTAAACTGGCAAGAACATAGTTATCTGGTAATTTGATTCTATTAAATTTTTTGAGAATTCAAAGTAATCTTTGATCGAATAAATATTATCTGAATCATAAGCAATAGACAAAATATTCGTTAAAAAGGAAGCAATTTGTTCTGTAGGAGAACCTATACAAGCTATAATAGGTCTCACTGATAAATTTGGTTTTGTGAATTTTTGGTAAAGAGTAAAATTTAGGAGAAATACCATTATAACTAGTAAGCTTTTTTTTAACCGTGTCATCTATTTGATTCTTATCCTCAAGAGTTTTTATCAAATTATTATATTTTCTTTGTATTTTTGTTGTTGGATCATCATTTAGTTCAATATAGGAAGTACTGTTATTAATGATATCATTAGATAAATCTAGATATTGTTGTTTTTCCATAATAACAGTAACATTACCTTTATCTGACTGAGTAAGAATCAATTCTGGGTTATCTTTCAAAAATGTTCTTGACTTGTTATAAAGTTTTCGAAAAATATCATTTTTTCTATAGTCAACATTAAGTAAATGGTTGGTAATCACATTAGTAGCTCTAGCTATAGTGATGTTTCTTTTTTTATTGTCATTGATAGAGGAAGTGATGTAGTCTACATCTGCTAAAATGTTTTTTATAGAAATGTCTTTTTTTATATGTTCTTCATCCAATTTGGATTTGTTTTCAATTGGTTAAATTTTGGTCCTAAAGACAAAAATTTGAAATGCCTTAGGAACATGTATTTTATGTTCTTCATCCAATTTGGATTTGTTTTCAATATAATTTCATTTTCATTTTCTCTCAAATCATTCAATTTTTTTATATTCCTTGTTTTTATTTTATGAAATAATCTATTATATTGAATGATTTGTTTACCATAAAAAGTTGATAATACCATAAGACAAAATAACAATTCTCATAATGAACGTGTTACTGATATGAATCAAGTTTCAATTTTTTATGCTTCGTTACCTTATATAAAAGAAATAACACCTAAACTGACCAGAATTTTTAAACCTTTTGAAAACATCAAAATTGCAAAAAGAACAGTCACTACAATAAGACAAATATATTCAAAAGTAAAAGACAAAATTCCTCTTTTATCACTTACTAATGTTATTTATAGTATCCCTTGTCATGATTGCGATAAGAATTATATTGGCCAAACAAAAAGATTATTGAAGGATAGAATCATTTCTCATAAGAGTGATAGTAGACTACATCCTGAGAGATGTGCTTTAGCTAAACATGTCAATGATTGTGACCACCAAATGAACTACCTTTCAACAACTGTTCTTGCAAGAGAATCACATCTTTCAAAAAGGTCTTTCTTAGAAATGGCTTTTATCTATCAAGAGAATGACTCCATCAATAAAAAAACAGATATAAACCATCTGAGTGAAATTTATTCTTTTTTACTTTCACTCGACATAAAACACCAAGAAGTCAGAGTTTCTGAACGTGGTGATTCTAACCTAAACTGAATTTGAATTGTTCTACGATGAGAAGTGTCATTGTCAGATTAGTCACTGTCAGTTCCGAGAATGAATATCTGAATGTTGTTTCTATCTACAATAATTTGTCTTTTCATTCAGGAATGTAATTTGAAATTAATTATCCAAAAGCTAGAAGTCATTTTCTATTAATAATGTATCTTATATACCATTATGTACTTATATGTAAACATCCTCAAGATAGATGTAAGTACTCATATAATTTGTTTCTTACAGTTCTTATATGCACAATTTTTTCCATTTGTAGTCTCCCTGATGATGGAATAAACGATTCCGAAAGCTTGGAAAAACTTCAAAGAGTTTTCTTTTACATTGCTGCAGACCCTACTATTAGTTTTACTCTTAACTAGTCAGCGACTACCCTCCTTTCATATTTATAGACATGGGGTTTTACGAGAGCATAAGAACTACATTTGGACTAGAAACAGTGAAGAAATTCAAATCATGGTCAAATACGAAAATGAAACTAGCAAAAGAATACAACAGAAGATGTTTTTTACTTCAGTGCAGACTACGAGGCATTCTTCCTAACATAATATCTACGACAAGACCTGTCCAGCAGTTACTACTCAGACAGAATGCTCACACAAACATTCCTGAACGAAATCACAGGTTAGGAGTACAACTTATTAACATTGAAATCGACACCAATCAAATTTTGATCAACAAATTAGAAAATTCATTAATACTATTAAAAAGAGACATTATTTCGTTTACAAACGAATTGATTTTTACAAATTTTTACAGTAAACAAATCATTCAATATAATAGATTATTTCATAAAATAAAAACAAGAATATAAAAAAATTTAATGATTTGAGAGAAAATGAAAATAAAATTAAATTGAAAACAAATCCAAATTGGATAAAGAACATATCAAATACAGTGATTCCTGAAGACATTTCACAATTTTTGTCTTTAGGACCAAAATTTAGTATCGAACCAATAATAAAAAGACATTTCTATAAAAAACATTTTAGCAGATGTAGACTACATCACTTCCTCTATCAATGACAATAAAAAAGAACCCAGAATTGATTCTTACTCAGTCAGATGAAGGTAATGTTACTGTTATTATGGAAAAACAACAATATCTAGATTTATCTAATGATATCATTAATAACAGTACTTCCTATATTGAACTAAATGATGATCCAACAACAAAAATACAAAGAAAATATAATAATTTGATAAAAACTCTTGAGGATAAGAATCAAATAGATGACACGGTTAAAAAAAAACTTACTAGTTATATTGGTATTTCTCCTAAATTTTGTACATTAAAAATTTTGTATTGCTTATGATTATAATTTATTCGATCAAAGATTCCTTTGAATTCTCAAAAAAAAATTTAATAGAATCAAATTACCAGATAACTATGTTCTTGCCAGTTTAGATGTTGTCTCTCTTTTTAGTAATGTTTATCTAGATACTTGCCTTAGAGCAATAGATAAGAATTGGGTTCGCATCAGTAGACAAAGTATTGAAAAAGATTGTTTTTCCAACTTGATAAGATTCCTCTTTGAAAACAACTATTTTTCATTCAATGGAAAATATTTCAGACAAACTTTTGGAACTCCTATGGGATCTTCAATTTCACCAATTCTTGCAGCTTATGTTATGGATGAATTGCTAGACACAGTGATTCCAGTACTCTCTTTTGAATTATTTTTCATCAAAAAATATGTGGATGATATAATTTTAGCTTTACCAATAAATGGTATAACATAAATTTTGGATACTTTTAATAGCTACGACCCATTCATACAATTCACAATCGAAACAGAAGACTTAGATCTCTCAGTACCTTTTCTTGATACAAAACTTATCCGATTGGTTGATAACACAATATTGATTGATTGGTATAGAAAACCATGCAGTTCAGGAAGGTATTTGAATTTCTTTTCTTATCACAAATTTTCGATGAAAGTGAATTTGTTGAAACAAATGAAAGACAGAGTACTCAAAATTTCTGATATATCTTTCCATATAAAAAAAAATTGAACAAACTTCAAGAACTTTTCTTACAAAATTCTTATCCACCATCTTTAGTTAAAAAAATATTATTTAGCACATCCTTAACAGAAGTTGATAATACCATAAGACAAAATAACAATTCTCATAATGAACGTGTTACTGATATGAATCAAGTTTCAATTTTTTATGCTTCGTTACCTTATATAAAAGAAATAACACCTAAACTGACCAGAATTTTTAAACCTTTTGAAAACATCGAAATTGCAAAAAGAACAGTCACTACAATAAGACAAATATATTCAAAAGTGAAAGACAAAATTCCTCTTTTATCACTTACTAATGTTATTTATAGTATCCCTTGTCATGATTGCGATAAGAATTATATTGGCCAAACAAAAAGATTATTGAAGGATAGAATCATTTCTCATAAGAGTGATAGTAGACTACATCCTGAGAGATGTGCTTTAGCTAAACATGTCAATGATTGTGACCACCAAATGAACTACCTTTCAACAACTGTTCTTGCAAGAGAATCACATCTTTCAAAAAGGTCTTTCTTAGAAATGGCTTTTATCTATCAAGAGAATGACTCCATCAATAAAAAACAGATATAAACCATCTGAGTGAAATTTATTTTTTTTTACTTTCACTCGACATAAAACACCAAGAAGTCAGAGTTTCTGAACGTGGTGATTCTAACCTAAACTGAATTTGAATTGTTCTACGATGAGAAGTGTCATTGTCAGATTAGTCACTGTCAGTTCCGAGAATGAATATCTGAATGTTGTTTCTATGTACAATAATTTGTCTCTTCATTCAGGAATGTAATTTGAAATTATTTATCCAAAAGCTAGAAGTCATTTCCGAGATAAATTATTTTTTTTATATTATATACCATTATGTACTTATATGTAAACATCCTCAAGATAGATGTAAGTACTCATATAATTTGTTTTTTACAGTTCTTATATGCACAATTTTTTCCATTTGTAGTCTCCCTGATGATGGAATAAACGATTCCGAAAGCTTGGAAAAACTTCAAAGAGTTTTCTTTTACATTGCTGCAGACCCTACTATTAGTTTTACTCTTAACTAGTCAGCGACCACCCTCCTTTCATATTTATAGACATGGGGTTTTACGAGAGCATAAGAACTACATTTGGACTAGAAACAGTGAAAATTCAAATCATGGTCAAATACGAAAATGAAACTAGCAAAAGAATACAACAGAAGATGTTTTTTACTTCAGTCCAGACTACGAGGCATTCTTCCTAACCATATAATATCTACGACAAGACCTGTCCAGCAGTTACTACTCAGACAGAATGCTCACACAAACATTCCTGAACGAAATCACAGGTTAGGAGTACAACTTATTAACATTGAAATCGACACCAATCAAATTTTGATCAACAAATTAGAAAATTCATTAATACTATTAAAAAGAGACATTATTTCGTTTACAAACGAATTGATTTTTGCAAATTTTTACAGTAAACAAATCATTCAATATAATAGATTATTTCATAAAAATAAAACAAGGAATATAAAAAATTGAATGATTTGAGAGAAAATGAAAATAAAATTAAATTGAAAACAAATCCAAATTGGATAAAGAACATATCAAATACAGTGATTCCTGAAGACATTCCACAATTTTTGTCTTTAGGACCAAAATTTAGTATCGAACCAATAATAAAAAAAGACATTTTTATAAAAAACATTTTAGCAGATGTAGACTACATCACTTCCTCTATCAATGACAATAAAAAAGAAACATCACTATAGCTAGACCTACTAATGTGATTACCAACCATTTACTTAATGTTGACTATAGAAAAATGATATTTTCGAAAACTTTATAACAAGTCAAGAACATTTTTGAAAGATAACTAGAATTGATTCTTACTCAGTCAGATAAAAGGTAATGTTACTGTTATCATGGAAAAACAACAATATCTAGATTTATCTAATGATATCATTAATAACAGTACTTCCTATATTGAACTAAATGATGATCCAACAACAAAAATACAAAGAAAATATAATAATTTGATAAAAACTCTTGAGGATAAGAATCAAATAGATGACACGGTTAAAAAAAAGCTTACTAGTTATAATGGTATTTCTCCTAAATTTTACTCTTTACCAAAAATTCACAAACCAAATTTATCAGTGAGACCTATTATAGCTTGTATAGGTTCTCCTACAGAACAAATTGCTTCCTTTTTAACGAATATTTTGTCTATTGCTTATGATTCAGATAATATTTATTCGATCAAAGATTCCTTTGAATTCTCAAAAAAAAATTTAATAGAATCAAATTACCAGATAACTATGTTCTTGCCAGTTTAGATGTTGTCTCTCTCTTTAGTAATGTTTATCTAGATACTTGCCTTAGAGCAATAGATAAGAATTGGGTTCGCATCAGTGGACACTGTACTATTGAAAAAGATTGTTTTTCCAACTTGATAAGATTCCTCTTTGAAAACAACTATTTTTCATTCAATGGAAAATATTTCAGACAAACTTTTGGAACTCCTATGGGATCTTCAATTTCACCAATTCTTGCAGCTTATGTTATGGATGAATTGCTAGACACAGTGATTCCAGTACTCTCTTTTGAATTATTTTTCATCAAAAAATATGTGGATGATATAATTTTAGCTTTACCAATAAATGGTATAACAGAAATTTTGGATACTTTCAATAGCTACGACCCATTCATACAATTCACAATCGAAACAGAAGACTTAGATCTCTCAGTACCTTTTCTTGATACAAAACTTATCCGATTGGTTGATAACACAATATTGATTGATTGGTATAGAAAACCATGCAGTTCAGGAAGGTATTTGAATTTCTTTTCTTATCACAAATTTTCGATGAAAGTGAATTTGTTGAAACAAATGAAAGACAGAGTACTCAAAATTTCTGATATATCTTTCCATAAAAAAAATGTGAACATATTTATTCGATCAAAGATTCCTTTGAATTCTCAAAAAAAAATTTAATAGAATCAAATTACCAGATAACTATGTTCTTGCCAGTTTAGATGTTGTCTCTCTCTTTAGTAATGTTTATCTAGATACTTGCCTTAGAGCAATAGATAAGAATTGGGTTCGCATCAGTGGACACTGTACTATTGAAAAAGATTGTTTTTCCAACTTGATAAGATTCCTCTTTGAAAACAACTATTTTTCATTCAATGGAAAATATTTCAGACAAACTTTTGGAACTCCTATGGGATCTTCAATTTCACCAATTCTTGCAGCTTATGTTATGGATGAATTGCTAGACACAGTGATTCCAGTACTCTCTTTTGAATTATTTTTCATCAAAAAATATGTGGATGATATAATTTTAGCTTTACCAATAAATGGTATAACAGAAATTTTGGATACTTTCAATAGCTACGACCCATTCATACAATTCACAATCGAAACAGAAGACTTAGATCTCTCAGTACCTTTTCTTGATACAAAACTTATCCGATTGGTTGATAACACAATATTGATTGATTGGTATAGAAAACCATGCAGTTCAGGAAGGTATTTGAATTTCTTTTCTTATCACAAATTTTCGATGAAAGTGAATTTGTTGAAACAAATGAAAGACAGAGTACTCAAAATTTCTGATATATCTTTCCATAAAAAAAATGTGAACAAACTTCAAGAACTTTTCTTACAAAATTCTTATCCACCATCTTTAGTTAAAAAAATATTATTTAGCACATCCTTAACAGAAGTTGATAATACCATAAGACAAAATAACAATTCTCATAATGAACGTGTTACTGATATGAATCAAGTTTCAATTTTTTATGCTTCGTTACCTTATATAAAAGAAATAACACCTAAACTGACCAGAATTTTCAAACCTTTTGAAAACATCAAAATTACAAAAGAACAGTCACTACAATAAGACAAATATATTCAAAAAGTAAAAGACAAAATTCCTCTTTTATCACTTACTAATGCTATTTATAGTATCCCTTGTCATGATTGCGATAAGAATTATATTGGCCAAACAAAAAGATTATTGAAGGATAGAATCATTTCTCATAAGAGTGATAGTAGACTACATCCTGAGAGATGTGCTTTAGCTAAACATGTCAATGATTGTGACCACCAAATGAACTACCTTTCAACAACTGTTCTTGCAAGAGAATCACATCTTTCAAAAAAAGGGCTTTCTTAGAAATGGCTTTTATCTATCAAGAGAATGACTCCATCAATAAAAAACAGATATGAACCATCTGAGGGGAAATTTATTCTTTTTTACTTTCACTCGACATAAAACACCAAGAAGTCAGAGTTTCTGAACGTGGTGATTCTAACCTAAACTGAATTTGAATTGTTCTACGATGAGAAGTGTCATTGTCAGATTAGTCACTGTCAGTTCCGAGAATGAATATCTGAATGTTGTTTCTATGTACAATAATTTGTCTTTTCATTCAGGAATGTAATTTGAAATTAATTATCCAAAAGCTAGAAGTCATTTTCTATTAATAATGTATCTTATATACCATTATGTACTTATATGTAAACATCCTCAAGATAGATGTAAGTACTCATATAATTTGTTTTTTACAGTTCTTATATGCACAATTTTTTTCCATTTGTAGTCTCCCTGATGATGGAATAAACGATTCCGAAAGCTTGGAAAAACTTCAAAGAGTTTTCTTTTACAAACTACCCATTAGTTTTACCTATATATATATATATATATATATATATATATATATATATATATTTTTTTTTTTTAAATTTTTTAAAATTATTTTAGATTTCTTATAAACTAAACACAATATTTGATAATAATTATTTTTGACATCTCTCAGTTCTTACTTTTCCACAATTTCAAATCTTTTATCTGACCATCCTGTTCCCTGATTGGCTATTGTCATCGAGAAGTTTCTTGTTCTCCCATTGGCTATTTTCAGTTAGATACAATTTCATATATTGTATGTTTCAAGCTTATAATTTTGTTGATCACATTCAATTCAGAATGATTTTGTAAATATAGACTTTTTTGTTGTATTTTAAACAATTATAGATTGTAATCATTTTCACAATGTATGAAAATGATTGCATATCAATATTATACAGAGGCTTCATAAAGGAAATAGAATCTAAAAAAGTGTGAAAACAATATCTCATGAGCTACTAACTATTAAATATTTATTATTTTTGTTGTGGTTTTTTTAAAGAAATTGTTTCTTTTTCGCTTTTAAAAATTATTACTGGTCCTTCCTAACATAACAATATATATATATATATATATATATATATATATATATATATATATATATATATATATATATATATATATATATATATATATATATATGGTCCCACTCATCATAATGGTTTTGAAAAATTAATATTATAATAATAATATTTATTTTGCCAAAAATTTAAAATCAAGTATACAATATATATATAATACAATAAATGGTGAATGAATGAAAAAAGACCACAAAAGTAAAACTAGTGCGTGGGCTGAATAGTAGAATTTAGAAAGTACAACAAAAATAATGATAATGTGGTATATAAAAGAAACTCCCAAGGTATATAACATAATATTAACATTATAATATAATAGTTATAATATTTATTAATTGTTTCTGTATCATACCATATGATAATGAATATCAGTTTCATAGAATGATTTTCACGAATGAACAGGTGGACCCACATGAACCTAGGTTGTGCGTGGGGTTTTCCTCGTTTATTCATGAATTTTGCTACTTGATGATATGATGAGATTGTAGAAGTATTTTATCATATATTAAATTTTTCAATATTGGATTCAACCGGGGGGTAATAACCCAGTAATTTCCAATTGATTTTTCTGTACTCATAATATATCGTGAATTACTTTTCTGTCTAAATTTAATGTATACGATTTTGGCTCTAATTCTAATTGAAGTGACAGAGTTGATGTGAATGATGAGATCCCTCATACTTCTATGTAGGAAGTTGAAAAGCCGAGGTGCAAGGTAAGTATAACATCGTTGTCCTACCACTTTTTTCGAGGATTTCGTACGAATATCAAAATTGCTTTTTTGTCTTGTGTATTAGTGTTCTATTGTTTCCAGTTCGTGTTTGTTTCTGTATAGGTTAACTAAGATACGATGAAAAAATTATTGTTTCAGATCGAAGCATTTCGCTTCTCTATATAGTTCAGTTCGATGTCTCACAAAGTGTAGTCGCATTCTCTGTTAAGGAATTATTCCAAAAAAAACCCAATTCACAATATTGTCCCGATATTCCCTAGGCCATATTCCTAATATTCTAACATAAAAAAAAAAACGACGACTTCATAGGCCAATTGACAAAAACGTTATCTGACAAAATAGAACAAAAACTAAAAGCTATCACCGAAGAGATAAAAAGTCAGAATGAAAGAATGATACTTATTGAGCAAAAACTTGACTCCATCCAGCAACAAAATAAATCTAACAACGTTTGTATATACGGGGTACCTGAGATGATAAATGAAAAAACGAAGGAAGTTATACTTGAAAATCTTTCCAAAAATCTGTAATAATTCCTCAAGAGGAGATATATCAAGCTGCTTCAGAGTGGGGCACCCGTCCAATAATGAGAAGAAACCTAGACCAATTATAATGAAGTTTAGAGATCTTCTGGATAAAGTCAAGCTATTTAAAAATCTGAAAAACCTGAAAAATAAATCCATATTCATCACAGAAGACTTAACTCGAGAACGAAGAACCCTCCTAAAGACAGCAAAAACATCACTACCAGGCAAAAAAATATGGACCTTCAAGGGCCAGATTTTTATCAAAATCAACGATTCCAACGTGAAGATTTCATCCTTGCAAGACATTCAGCAGTATGTACAATGAATATTAAAAGAATTCACATTTTCATGATTAGTTAGTGAAGGTTAATCACACGTTTTATTCTGTTTTTTTTTTGCTTCTGTCTTTGGATCTTTTCTTGTTTCTTTTTTAGTATATATTGATACAACTATACAGGACGGCAAGATGCACTATATATCCTTTTCATTTTCTATTTATATAGACTTTTATTGTTATTTAGTCTTATCCTTTTGAAGAAACTCACTCTAATTTTTTAGCGTACCAATATGTTAAACTTTTTGGATTCTTTAGAGAACTATGAGGAGAGGAAAACAAATATCTGTGAAAATATAGTAGACAACTTATCTCTGATATCTAACAAAAATCTCAACATTTTTCACTTCAATATAAGAAGCATAAGAAAAAATTTTGACGAACTTCTACTCTATATTGAAGAATTCCATCATAATAACATTGATATATTATACATCGAATCATGGGTTTTGGATGATTTGGACGCTTTCACAATACCAGGGTTCAATATATATTATAATGATTCGCAATTCAACCAAAACGATGGGGTTGTGGTTTTTGTGAGATGTGAAATTTCTGCCGAGGTAACGATTATAAATTTAACGGAAATAAAACTGATCAAAATGAATTTTAATCTCGGTAACAATTCATATTCCATAATTGCTACATACAGACCACCTTCAACAAATGTAGATACTTTTTTACAAGATATTGAGAATTACCTAAAAACACTTCCAACAGTAGATTATAGTGTATTGATAGGGGACATAAATATCAACTTACTAGATACTGATTCCCTACTTGTTAATAGGTATATATGCCTGATGGCAGAATTAGGGTATTTTTCCTATATAACGGAACCCACGAGGGAATCTCATGGATCTTCTTCCATTATAGATCATATATTTGTAAAAATCTCCAATAAAGCTAGAATCAGTATTAATAAACTGAATTCTTACATTTTCAAAACAAATTTAACGGATCATTATACAGTGCTCTTATCCATCCCTCTCAAATGCGATAAAAAAAATAATACAAAAATCACAAAAGAAATCATTAATATAAATCAAAAAAAATTGTCGAATCTATTCATTAATGAAAAATGGCACTCTACATTTGAATCTCAGGAACCAGAAGCTGCCTACATGGTTTTCAGCAAAAAAATTAGTGAATTTCTGCAATTAAGCACGCAGGTTAAAACAGTAAAAATACCAAATATAACACAAAATTAAAACCATGGATGACTCAAGGGCTATTAAACTCTATCCGAAGTAGAGACCTTCTAAAAAAAAAATTTGAATAGACACTATAACGAGGAAAATAGCCAAGAATATAAAAATTATAGAAATTTTCTGAACAATCTGATCAGGACAACTAAACAAGAATACTATAAAACAAAATTGAAAACTGCCAAAAAAATATCAAAAAACTTTGGAAAAACATTAATGAAATAACAAGTGAAAAACGGCAAAAAACCTCGGACTTCATTATCATTGATGAGGAAAATCAAAAAATTACTTCGGATAAAGAAGTCGCTAATCAGTTTAATAAATTTTTCAGCAGTATTGGTACAAAAATGGCAAAAAAAATCAAACAATCATCTACTCTTCCTGAGCGCTGTAACACACCGACCAAAAATACTCGAGATGCAATATTCCTTCGACCTATATCAAAAAATGAATTAATAAAAATTATATCAGAACTAAAAAATAATACCTCACCTGGTCCAGATAAAATATCAGTAGAGCTAATAAAAAAATATCACCTGTATTTAGTAGACCCTTTATGTCATATTTTAAATTTAATACTAAAAAGAGGGATAGTTCCTTCTGCTTTCAAAGAATCATTAACTACCCCAATATTCAAATCTGGGAACAAAAAGTTAACGAACAACTACAGACCAATAACTGTGATAAACAACTTCACAAAAATCTTTGAGAAATGTTTAAAAAACAGAATCATGAGTTATTGTGAAAAAAATTATATTCTATCAACATCACAATTTGGATTCAGAGAGAATTGTTCCACGGAAAAAGCAGTCTTCGAATTAACAAAAACACTTCACAACTGCTTTGAAAATAAACAGAAGTGCATAACGGTATTTTTGGACTTGGCCAAGGCATTCGATACTGTAAACCATAACATCCTGTTCCAGAGACTAGAAAGCTCTGGCATAAGAGGCCTTCCCCTGGATATAATAAAGAATTACTTAACAGACCGCATACAAATTACTAAAATCAATAACACGTTAAGCGACCCTCTACCGGTAACCATGGGTGTACCACAGGGGACAGTATTGGGTCCAATTTTCTTTCTACTTTACATAAACAGCTTGTACGATTTGAAACATATAGAAGGAAAACTCATCTCTTATGCGGACGATACTGCTATTGTATTCATGGGGGATAAATGGGATGAAACATATAAAAAGGCTGAACATGGACTCAAAAAAATATACAGCTGGCTTAATGAAAGTATGCTTAGTTTAAACATCGAAAAAACTAAATTCATCACCTTTTCGTCCACAATAAGAGATCAACCCACAAATCTAAATATCCGACTACATGGAACCGTCTGTTCAGATGACCCCAACTGCGCCTGTTCAACCATAAAAAAAATTAAAAGTATTAAGTACCTAGGTGTGATGATTGATCAACACATTCGTTGGAATGAACACATCAATCATACTACAACGAGACTCCGCAAATTGATATTTAAATTTTACCAGTTAAAAAACATTCTGAACAAAAAAAATAAAATAATGGTGTACGATGCCTTGGCTACTGCATCGTAGTCTGGGGTGGGACTTTTAGAACTTCCCTTCACTGCTTAGAAGTTACTCAAAATACCTTACTGAAAATATTGTTTAATAAAAACAGGAGGTATGGAACTGAGCAACTCTATAATGAATCAGGATTAATAGATCTTAAACAGTTATATTGCTATCAATGCCTTATCTGGACAAAAAACTGTACATCACCCCCAGAAATACACTATCATCATACCCGAAGAACAGCAAGACAGGAAATTCCTATTCCCTTGTATAGAACCACAATCACACAGAAATTTGTAACCTATTATGGCCCTAAACTCTTCAATCTACTACCCTTTGACATCAGAAATATACAAAATAAAAATAAGTTCAAAAACAAGCCAAAATGTTTGTACAATTACATTATAAGGATGTCCTGAAACCAATTCTCGAATAATTACATACATCACTCTACAATTACCAAGGTTTTTTCCCATTTCTTTGTTATTTTTTCCTCTCCTCATAATACCAATTTTGAAAATAGCAATTTTGAAAATTTATTATAGTTCCTTTCACCCTGTTACTATTTAATCGAAACAAAAACATATGATAAGAGAACGACCCACAATACAAGCTAGGCTTAGGTGGGCTCTCTTATCAAATAAATAAATAAATAAGGAATTGTAAAAAAAATTGTAAAGATCTTACTGAATAAACTTACTTACTTACTTATCTGTAGGATACCTATACGGTCTCTTGAATATTATTTTTAGCAATCTTTTTTGCAAAATTTCAATTTTTTTCTTGTGGGTATCAGCTTCGCCTCCCCACTCTAGTATCCCTTATTGTAGTCTTGATTCTATTGATGCGTGATACAGAACCTTCATATGGTGAGAATTCAACATTTTTAACAAATATTTGAATTTTGGGAGCATATACCTTAGAGTATTAACGATATTCTGAGCGTGTACATCCCATCTCAAGTGTCGATCTATTGGTACTCCCAAATATTTCATACTAATTGTGGAATGTATGAGTTCAACTGTACCATTTCTTTGAATTGAAATTGTTTCATACTGAGGTAAATTATTTTTGTAGATGGCAAATGGCATAAACTTGGTTTTATCGTAGTTTACTGTGATCTATTTCTGGTCGAACCATTTCCAAACATTCCCAAAACCCAATTCGATTTTATTTTTTAGGTTACCCCATGAGTCATCTCTGTATAACACAACTGTATCGTCACCAAAGCTGAAGATTTCTCCTCCACATTTCAGGGTAAGTACGGTACCTTGAGGTACACCACAGGTGATTGTTTGAGCAGGGGTCGGGTCACTTGGTCGCGATGGACTTTGGACCCTGGGGTCAATTCTATTTATAGACAGGTGCGTACGTCGCTGAAACAATGGCGCGTGGCATAGGTGAGCGGATGAGTGTTGGCCAGTGGCTGTGGACCGGGGGTAAAATTGGGGGTTGGCCCACCTGGGGAACGTGTTCCATGACGTAATCCTGGCGGAGTTGGAAGACTTCAAAGGTCAAAATGGCAACGGCAGACTTCAAGACACTTGGATAGCTTTCACCGATGGTCCATAGTCGAAAGCCTCCTTCAAAGATATGGTTGGCGGTGATGGAATGGGCCTTGGTCCAGGACGGAATGGCCCGCAGACGGCGGTGGAGGTTTGGGGGCGGATTCGAGGATTGATTCTGCTAGTGGGTGCAGACGGCCATATTGGAGGTGGAGCGTAGGGTAGGCTGGGTGCAGATGGCCATATTTGGTTGAGTTGGATTGGTTGAGTTGGCCAACCGTGGACCATGGAAACAGTGGGGTTGGGGGTGATTGGTGACGGAATTATACTTCAACGGTCGTTGGCGGGTCGTAGACTTCAAAGATTGGTGGCGGCGAGATGGGTAATGGAACGGGATGCAAAGACACCGCCGAACGGTTCGTGCTGGGATTTTGGTATGGCCCGTGGGAAAAGTAAAGCGCTCGGCCCATGACGGAATCCTGGCGGAGTTGGTAGACGTCAAAGGTCAAAATGGCAACGGCAGACTTCACAACACTGTTGGATAGCTTTCACCGATGGTCCATAGCCGAAAGCCTCCTGCAAAGATACGGTTGGCGGTGACGAGATGGGCCTTGGTCCAGGACGAAATGGCCACAAACTCAACGGTCTGGCCTGGAACGGGGTGCAAAGACACCGCCAAAC